>CAUYUJ010011214.1:181142-201142 GCA_963575745.1 Prorocentrum cordatum
TTGGAAGGATGCCCCAAGCGAAACTGGCCGTTCTACCTCTCGAGTCACGTTAAGCCCTCTCATGCAACTCCATTCCTAATCCCTCCTCCTCCTCCTCCTCCTCCTTCTCGTCCTCCTCCTCCTCCTGCCTGCTCCCTCCTCCTCATCCTCCTCGTCCTCCTCCTCCTCCTCCTCCTCCGGCACGTTTTGAGACGTCGCTAAAAGGTATATAGAAATCCTGTTTGGGGAGCCCTGTCTCGGAGCCCAGAGTTGCGAGGATGTCCCAGGTCGCACCTGGTCGACGAGTAAGCTGTCGGGTCGCGGGCAACTTGAACAAATTTAAGACGAACTCAGAAGCAACTGTAAGAGGAAGCGGAGGAGGGCGCGGAAGTGAGGGGGCATGTCGTGATGGTTCCCTCGGGGATGATATCGAGAGGTACACGGCGCACGTCTCAAAAGAAAAATCGTGACGTCGGATGTCTGGGGAGGGCGGAAGGCAGTGCGCGCATGACGGATGCTGAGGCGGCATAAACGACGACGGCGGGGGCGGGGAGGCGGAGGCAGAGGCGCAGCAGCGGGAGGCGGGAGGTGGGAGGAGGGAGGAGGGAAGAGGAACCAGGCGAAGGAATGAGAGAGGTTGTGATTGGAGCTCCTGTGCTACGAAACGTCTCAGGCAGAATGGGCCAGACCATCTCGCGCGCAACATCTTCGAGCCTCGCATTGCGAGGATGGCTCAATCGAAACGGGCCGGACCACCTCGCGAGCGACATCTGGGAGCTCAGTATTGGAAGGATGTCTCAAACGAAACGGGCCGGACAATCTTTCGCACACGTTTTGACAAGTCCACATCGCACTCGTTTCCCGTTAGGTCCTCTCCTGCAACTCCCTTCCTTTTCCCTCCTCCTCCTCCTCCTCCTCCTCTTCCTCCTCCTTCTCCTCCTCCTCCTCCTCCTCCTCCCCCTCCTCTTGCCTGCTCCCTCATGCACATCATCCGCCTCCTCCTTCTCCCTTCCATCTCCTTCTCCTCCTCCTCGTCCTCCTCCTCCTCCTTCTCCTCCTCCTCCTCCTCCTCCTCCTCGTCCTCCTCCTCCTCCTCGACTTCCTCTTCATCCCGAACGGCATCTCGGAGCCTAGAGTTGCGAGGATGTCTCCAGCGTAACGGGCTGGACCACCTCGCGCGCGGCATCTCGGACCCCAGAGTTGCGACGATTTCTCGGGCAAACGTGCTGCGAGGAAGTCTCAGGCGAAACTGGCCGGACCACCTCGAGCGCGGCGTCTCAGAGCTCCGAGTTGCGGGGGCCTCCTGAAGCCTCCTGGGACCTCCTGGGGACCTCGTGGGGCTTCCTCCTGGGCCTCCTGTGGCCTCCTGAACTCCAAAGCCTCTTGGGGCTCCCAGGGGGGATATCTAACCTGTGGCCGTTTGGGCCTCTCCAAATGGAGGAGGGGGGCACAAGAGCAGGAAGAATCAACGAATCGACACCGGATGTGTATTAACTTGACACGTTCTGATAGGCGGCCTCCTGGGGCCTGTCCTGGGCGTCCTGCGGCCTCCTGGAGCTCTCTGGGGCCTCCCCCTCCTCTTGCCTGCTCCCTCATGCACATCATCCGCCTTCTCCTTCTCCCTTCCATCTCCTCCTCCTCCTCCTTCTCCTCCTCCACCTCCTCTTCATCCCGAACGGCATCTCGGAGCCCAGAGTTGCGAGGATGTCTCCAGCGTGACGGGCTGGACCACCTCGCGCGCGGCATCTCGGACCCCAGAGTTGCGACGATGTCTCTGGCGAAACGTGCTGCGAGGAAGTCTCAGGCGAAACGGGCCGGACCACCTCGAGCGCGGCGTCTCAGAGCTCCGAGTTGCGGGGGCCTCCTGGGGCCTCCTGGGACCTCCTGGTGGCCTCCTGGGGCTTCCTCCTGGGCCTCCTGTGGACCCCACCTGGGGCTTCCTGAAGCCTCTTGGGGCTCCCAGGGGGGATATCTAACCTGTGGCCGTTTGGGCCTCTCCAAATGGAGGAGGGGGGCACAAGAGCAGGAAGAATCAACGAATCGACACCGGATGTGTATTAACTTGAGACGTTCTGATAGAGGGCCTCCTGGGGCCTCCTGGGAGCCTCCTGGAAATCTCCTGGAGACCCCTGGGGCCTGTCCTGGGCGTCCTGCGGCCTCCTGGTGCCTCCTGGGGCCTCCTGGGGACCTCCTGGAGCTTCCTCCTGGGCCTCCTGTGGCCTCCTGAACTCCACCTGAGGTTTCCTGAAGGCTCTTGGGGCTCCCAGGGGGGATATCTAACCTGTGGCCGCTTGGGCCCCTCAAAATGAGGGGGGGGCACAAGAGCAGGAAAAATCAACGAATCGACACCGGATGTGTATTAACTTGACACGTTCTGATAGAGGGCCTCCTGGGGCCTCCTGGGAGCCTCCTGGGAATCTCCTGGGGGCCCCTGGGGCCTGTCCTGGGCGTCCTGCGGCCTCCTGGACCTCTCTGGGGCCTCCTGAGGCTCGCAGGGTCCTATGGAGGATATGTCACATGTGGTCTTCTGGGCGCCCAGGCTGGATCACCTCTCGCGCAGCATCTGAGAGCTCAGAGTTGCGAGAATGTCTTGTGCGAAACAGACCGGACCACCTTGCGCACGGCATCTCAGAGCTCAGAGTTGCACGGATGTCTCAGGCGAGACGGGCCGGACCACTTCGCGCAGGGCATCTCAGAGCTCAGAATTTCGAGGATGTCTCAACGAAACGGGCCAGACCACCTCTCGCGCGGCATCTCCGAAGTCAGAGTTTCGAGGATGTCTCAGGCGAAATGGGCCGGACCACCTCGCGCAAGGCATCGCAGAGCTCAGAGTTTCGAGGATGTCTCAGGCGAAACGGCCCGGACCACCTCTCGCACGGCACCTCGGGGCTCAGAGTTTCGAGGATGTCTCAAGCGAAACGGCCCGGACCACCTCTCGCGCGGCGTCCCGGAGCGCAACTTTTTGAGGATGTCTCAGGCGAAACGGCCCGGACCACCTCTCGCGCGGCGTCCCGGAGCGCAACTTTTCGAGGATGTCTCAGGCGAAACGGCCCGGACCTCTCGCACGGCACCTCGGGGCTCAGAGTTTCGAGGATGTCTCAAGCGAAACGGCCCGGACCACCTCTCGCGCGGCGTCCCGGAGCGCAACTTTTTGAGGATGTCTCAGGCGAAACGGCCCGGACCACCTCTCGCGCGGCGTCCTGGAGCGCAACTTGTCGAGGATGTCTCAGGCGAAACGGCCAATCCCGGCCAACTCAGAAACGAGAGTTGTGAGGATGTCTCAAGCGAAACGGCCAAAACCATAAAGTTTGTGTGAGGATGTCTCTGCTCCGACTTCCCTCGGCCGGAGTTAGTTTCTACCACAAGAGCACCCCGTTCAGCAAGCTGTTTGGGGAAAACGCAGGTCACATTCATGATTGGTTTTCGGGCGCGCGGGAAGTCAGCCTAGCTGCATGTTCGTAATGGTGGTGTGCCCGTGCATGTGTTGAATGTGAGAAATGAGGAGCAGCAGGGGATCCGGCAAAGAAGAGGAGGAGGAGGAGGACGAGGAGGAGGAGGAGGAGGAAAAGGAAGAGGAGGAGGAGGAGGAGGAGGAGGAGGAGGAGGAGGAGGAGGAGGAGGAGGAGGAGGAGGAGGAGGAGGAGAGAGAGAGAGAGGGAGAGAGAGAGAGAGAGAGGGAGAGAGAGGAAGACCAGACGAGATATGAGGAGATCCTATGTGTTCCCTCTTGTTTTTTTTCTGGGGGGTAGTTTGGCAACGATTGTGCCACATTGGAGCACTTTTGTGGCCATCTTGTGCCACTGTGGAATGCCCCAATATGGCCACTGGAGTGACCGGCAGTATGGAAAATGGAGCAAATTCGAACGCACTGTTGCTCGATGTTGGCGGTGGGGCTTCACTGTCAAAGCCGACGCGCCCAGCGCAGACCACCCTTGCCAGTGTGGCGCAGCAGCCCAAGCTTCTGAGACAGGTTGTAGAGTACTGTCGATCCGCTTCCAACATCAAAAGCATAACCTCCAGAAACAACGTGTAAACAAAGCATCGAAATTAGTGTATCCATTGTCAAAACCTGATGAACTAGACGTTCGAGGTTAGATTGGCGATCACAAGCGAGGTCTTATCCCACGAAGGAGGTTCCCTTCATATTGCGGGACTACTTGCCAAAGCCCAGGGAAGTCGACCCTTGGCATTGGATTTTTATGTGAGTGTGAAGGCTGTCTCCCCAAATCGCCTTTGGGTCCCCAGTGGCCAATAGAGAGAGGCCTCACCCGCCCCCCCACCCCTTTCCATCTGCACCAGAGTGGCGCGGCAGTGGGGGGAAAGGGTGACGGGGGTACAGTCACGACGCTGAAGCAACGACCGCTTTGGGCTCAGGAGGTGCTCGGGTTTTCGGGCCGGTCCTTAGATGTGCGTCGTGGCGCTTGTTTGTGGCCTGGGCCCGCCGTTGCCAGCAAGGCCCCTTCGTTCTTCATCATGCGTTCCTCATTATGATAGCACCATGACTGCACCGTTTCACACGCCAGGTGGCCGGGACCGATAGACCATATCGAAGTGGGTTGGTGTTGCTGCGGGGGGGAAACTTGCCAAAGCCAGGGCAATTCGACCTTCGACATTGGTTCGACAATCAAAAGGGAACATTACCTCACAAATATCTGTGAGTCCCCAGTGGCCAAGAGAGAACCCCCCGCCCTGTCTCGCTTCCATCTGCACCAAAGTGGCACGGCGGTGCGCGGAAAGGGGGAATGGGGATCAGGTTGCACACGCCGTTGCTCCACGAGGGGGTCGGCGGATAACGTTTGGTCCCATTGAGGCAGGGGCGACGACGCTAAACCTTTCGACAGAGATGGAGGCGCTCCTGGAGGTGGGCATGTGTTTGGTCATTGCAGGTGGTGGCAACTCAGAGACGGTCTGCATTGCTGGTTTGGCGCCCGTGCAGCTCGTGAGCCCCACGCAGTTCGCGTACCCCGCTGGCTCAACGCTCACACTTTTGAATGATGTCTACTCCTCTTCGAATTCTTCGATGGTCATTCGCAGGGCTCATGCCATACCCTACGACCACCTTTGAGGCGCTGAGAGTGAACATTGATAATGAGAACGAGGTGGCGAGGGAGGAGGATGAGGCGGAAGGGGAGGCGACGGAAAAGGAGAGGCAAGAGGGAGACTAGGAGGAAGCATGGAGGGACGGAGATGGCGGGGGGTGGAGGGAGGATATTTGAGGGAGGAGGAATGACTGATGGAGGGATTGAGGGCTGTTCCTGGGCTGTCCATGCGCCCTGAAACTGGTCAATTCTGCGGTCTGGCCAGCATCTTCACGGCCGCTTTGGCGGCCTGCAGGGCCGTCGATACTGACGGCCTCTCTGGAGACCGTCGTGGGGTCCGTTGTGGGCCCTGTTGGGTCCTCTCTGGGGGGTTCCTTCGGCAACTCTTGGGCCGCCTTGAGGCCCTCCTGCATGTGACCATCTTGGGCTCGCGCAATCGTTCTAGCGTATGTTGACGGTGGAGCCTGAGTGGTAACGCCGGCGCCCAACCCCCACGCCGAACACCCTTGGGGTGCAGCAGTAAAAGCTGCCGAATAAATCACAACAGACAACCCGCGAGATGGCAGCCATGCTCCACCCCCTGCGAGCCGCCCTTAACAGTGCGAGATTCATGGTCAACGCTTGGTGGATCGGACGCTTGGGAGTGGGTTGACGATCAAATGCAGGACTTGATGTCCGAAGAACAAACCCTTAATCGTGGGGAGCCCACCGTCGAGGCGGGTGGGGATCAGGTCTCACGCACCGACGCCTCACCAGGGGGCTGCGGATTTCTTTTGGTCCCGTCGAGGCGGGGGCGACGACGCTGAACCTGTCGGCAGAGTTAGAGGACCTCCTGGAGGTGGGCATGTGTTTGGTCATTGCAGGTGGTGGCAACTCAGAGACGGTCTGCATTGCAGGCTTGGCGCCCGTGCAGCTCGTGAGCCCCACGCAGTTCGCGTACCCCGCTGGCTCAACGCTCACACTTTTGGACGGTGTCTACTCTTCTTCGAATACTTCAATGGTCATTCGCAGGGCTCCTGCCATACCTTACGACCACCTTGGAGGCGCTAAGAGTGAGCCTTGATGATGAGGACAAGTTTGCGAGGGAGGAGGATGAGGCGGAAGGGGAGGCGACAGAAAAGGAGAGGCAAGAGGGAGACACATGATGAAGGATGGAGGAACGGAGATGGCAATGGGTGGAGGGAGGATAGTTGAGGGAGGAGGGATGACGGATGGAGGGATTAAGGGATGGTCCTGGGCTGTCCAGGCGCCCTTCAACTGCCTGTAGGGCCGTCCAAACGGACGGCCTCTCTGGAGACCGTCTTTGGCTCCTTCGTGGGCCCTGTTGGGTCCTCTCTGGGGTGGTCCGTCGGCCACTCCTGGGCCGCCTCGAGGCCCTCCTGCATGTGACCATCTTGGACGGTGTGGCCTAAGTGTCAACGCCGGCGCTCCCCCCCCAAACCCCGAACACCTTTGGGGTGCAGCAGTAAAAGCTCCCGAATAGACCACAACAGACGACCCGCGAGATCGCAGCCATGCTCCACCCCCTCAGAGCCGCCCTTGACAGTGCGAGATTCATTGTCAACGCTTGGTGGATCGGACGCTTGGGAGTGGGTTGATGATCAAATGCAGGACGTGATATCCGAAGCACAAACCCTTAATCGTGGGGAGCCCACCGTCGAGGCGGGTTGGGATCAGGTCTCACGCACCGACGCCTCACCAGGGGGCTGCGGATTTCTTTTGGTCCCGTCGAGGCGGGGGCGACGACGCTGAACCTGTCGGCAGAGTTAGAGGACCTCCTGGAGGTGGGCATGTGTTTGGTCATTGCAGGTGGTGGCAACAAAGAGACGGTCTGCATTGCAGGCTTGGCGCCCGTGCAGCTCGTGAGCCCCACGCAGTTCGCGTATCCCGCTGGCTCAACGCTCACACTTTTGGACGGTGTCCATTCCTCTTCGAATACATCAATGGTCATTCGCAGGGCTCATGCCATACCCTACGACCACCTTGGAGGCGCTAAGAGTGAGCATTGATGATGAGGACAAGTTTGCGAGGGAGGAGGATGAGGCGGAAGGGGAGGCGACAGAAAAGGAGAGGCAAGAGGGAGACACATGATGAAGCATGGAGGAACGGAGATGGCAATGGGTGGAGGGAGGATAGTTGAGGGAGGAGGGATGACGGATGGAGGGATTAAGGGATGGTCCTGGGCTGTCCAGGCGCCCTTCAACTGCTCAATTGGGCGGTCTGGCCAGCATTTTGACGGCCGCTTTGGCGGCCTGTAGGGCCGTCCAAACGGACGGCCTCTCTGGAGACCGTCTTTGGCTCCTTGGTGGGCCCTGTTGGGTCCTCTCTGGGGGGGTCCGTCGGCCACACCTGGGCCGCCTCGAGGCCCTCCTGCATGTGACAATTTTGGGCTCGCAAAACCGTTTTAGCGTATGTTGACGGTGTGGCCTAAGTGTCAGCGCCGGCGCCCCCCCCCCAAACCCCGAACACCCTTGGGGTGCAGCAGTAAAAGCTGCCGAATAGACCACAACAGACGACCCGCGAGATGGCAGCCATGCTCCACCCCCTCAGAGCCGCCCTTGACAGTGCGAGATTCATTGTCAACGCTTGGTGGATCGGACGCTTGGGAGTGGGTTGATGATCAAATGCAGGACGTGACATCCGAAGCACAAGCCCTTAATCGTGGGGAGCCCACCGTCGAGGCGGGTGGGGATCAGGTCTCACGCACCGACGCCTCACCAGGGGGCTGCGGATTTCTTTTGGTCCCGTCGAGGCGGGGGCGACGACGCTGAACCTGTCGGCAGAGTTAGAGGACCTCCTGGAGGTGGGCATGTGTTTGGTCATTGCAGGTGGTGGCAACTCAGAGACGGTCTGCATTGCAGGCTTGGCGCCCGTGCAGCTCGTGAGCCCCACGCAGTTCGCGTACCCCGCTGGCTCAACGCTCACACTTTTGGACGGTGTCCATTCCTCTTCGAATACATCAATGGTCATTCGCAGGGCTCATGCCATACCCTACGACCACACAAGTGAGAGGGAGGAAGACAAGTAGGAGAGGGAGGAGGATCAGAAAGAGCTGCGCGCTGGGAGAGGAGTGGCATGATGCATGAGAGAAAAGGAGAAGGAGTCATGAAGGGATGGAGGGATTGAGGCACGGAGGGAGGATAGACGAGAAAGGAGGGAGGGGGTGTTGAGTTATTGAGATGCCGGCGGCAGGAGGGAGGTCGGATTGAGGCATGGTCTTGGGCTGCCCGTGCGGCCTCCAACGGCTCAAGTGGGCTGTCGGTCCCCCATCCCGACGGCCGTCTTGGCGGATTGTTGGGCCGCCTCTTTGGAGACCGTACTGGGCCGTCTTTGGGTCGCTTGCCGGCCGTCCTGGGCCCACAAGATCACAATTGAGTATAATCAAACGCACCGTTGCTCAATGCTGACGGTGGGGCCTCACTGTCAAACCTGGACGGTGGGGCGCAGCAGCGAAACTGTCTGTTGCCGACTGCCAACCCACTGCCAAGATCAAAGCCATGCCCTACCCCCAGAAAGACGCCCTCGATCGTGCGGAACCCACTGCCAAGGCTTGACGGATCAAACGCTTGACAGTGGGTATCTGATCAAATGCGAGATGTGACGTACCACACGGAAGAAACATTTCACAGCGCAGAACTACTCGCCAAAAGTGGAGAGGGTCCATCTTTCACAGTGGATGGCCCTCCCAAAGCGAAACATGCATGGCTCCCCAAACACCTTCGACAGTGCGGTTCCAATGTCCCAGAGAGAAGCGTCACGCGACCCCGGCTGCCCCATCAACCTGCACCTGAGGGTCTTGGCAATTTGGGGGGGATAATCAGGAGGGTGGGGGTGAGTTCTTACACCGCGACGCCTCCCAAGAGGGTATACGGATCACGTTTGGTCCCGTCGAGGCGGGGGCGACGACGCTGAACCTGTCGGCAGAGTTAGAGGACCTCCTGGAGGTGGGCATGTGTTTTACCCTTGCGGGTGGTGGCAACTCGGAGCCGGTCTGTATTGCAGGCTTGGCGCCAGTACAGCTCGTGAGCCCCACGCAGCTCGCGTACCCCGCTGGCTCAGCGTTCACACTTTTGGAGGGCGCTTACGTCCCTTCGAATACTACGATGATTATTCGCAGGGCTTTTGCCACATCCCACGACCACCGTGCATTTTCTCAGTAAGGGCACTGTCCCAGGGTTCTCTGTATTAAGTCGGGGCTTCGACCATTGACCAGAAGGGTGTCAAGCACGAGCCAGTGGATCCTTCACAGGTGAGCACGCGTGCGCGAGGGGGTCTGCAATGTGCGTATGGCATGTGTCCGTTGACTGCGTTACAGAAAAGGCCATCGCCTTCGAAGGATCGAGAAGTTGACTTCTCTTCTTCGGCGGCAGGCCCTCGAAATGTGGCGGGAGCGAATCCAGGGTTTTCGGCCCCGCTGCCTGGTGCTTTCATCGATAGATTGGCGCCTCGCGCCTCCAGCGCCGGGAGGCGCCAGCTACGTAAGCTGATTCGGTAACTCCCCCTGTGCCCCCCTCCCCCATTCCCCCGTTCGTCCGCCCCGAGTAGCGGGGACAACACCCGCTACCCTTCCCCCGCCTGCTTGCGTTCCCGCGCTGGTCGTGCGATGGGTCGGAGCACTCAGACCAGGGAAAGCGGGTCGCCGTCCAGACGTTTGTTTGTGAAGGTCTCGTGCGTTTGTACCTCTGAGTTCCTCTGCCTCTATGCGCCTTAGGTCCATAGCCTCGGGGCAGATAGTCTGCTCGGACGAGGTACCATGGCCAGGCTGCGGGCAGGTGTGGCGAATCGTCGCCTCTTCTTTGGGCCCGCGCCCTGCCTGTGGTTGCGTGCCCGTGCCAGTTTACAGGTACCCCAGGACCCATGGCAGAACTCTGGGCCAGGCGGCCAGGCCCGCGCCCGATCCCATGGAAGGACGGAAGGCGGGATGGAGGAAGTGCATGCTCTTGCGCCTGCAACGACGTGCAAACACCTGGCATGCTACAATCCTTCTCTCCCCGCATGTCTGCTCTGTTGGAGAGGGCCCCCCATCCGCGACCAAGCGCGGCCAGCGCGGCTCGGCCACGAGGCCCCGCCACCGCCGCCATCGCAGCTGGAGGTGGCACCGCGGCTGAAAACCCCGGCGGACGTGCCCCCGGCGGTGCTGGCTGGCACGCGCGGCCCGCTGCGGGCCCTCCGCGCGCCGGCGGGGCCACCGGCGGTGAAGGTCCCCCCCGCGGGGCCCGACGCCTCTCCCAAGTCGCCCGTCCCCGGAGGCGCGGACCAGGGCCCCGCCCCCGCGGGGAGGGGGCCGCAGGGCCCCCCGCCTTCGCCGCCGCAGGGCCCCCCGCCTTCGCCGCCGCAGGGCCCCCCGCCAAGCCAGCGGTGGGATCGACGCCGAGACGGCGCCCCGCCGCTTCCGCCGCCGCCCCTGGCCGCTGGCGCAGCAGCGGACGTCGACGCTGAGAGAACGGACGTCAGGGCTGCATCCGACTCGGAGGCGACGGACATCCAGACGATGCTGACCGCCCCGACGCCCGCAGGCTCAACGGTGTTGGCTGGGTCGACCCCGCCTGGATCGCCGATCGAGATGCCGGCCAGTGACTCCGAGCAGGGCGAGGAGGAACCCGACCCCAGTGCCGCCAGAGGCCGCGCCGCCCAGGGGGGTAATGCCGCCCCCCAGGCGGCAGAGCACGCAGCTGCCGCCCCCGCCGCCGATGGCGCCCCCGCCGGCGGGGACGGCGGTTCTGTTCGACGGCGCCGAATGTGGGGGGGCACCGCCCGTTGCAAACGCGCCGCCGAATGTTCCTAAGGCAAGCGCCCGTGGAACGCGCGCCCTCAGACTTGCATATATATATATATATATATATATATGTATATATATATGTATATGTGTGTATATATATATGTATATATACACATATATATACATATATATATATACTTGTGTATATATATGTATACTTTGCCGCTACGGAAGTTCTTCCAAAATGCAGCGCCTCCCGTTCAGCGACGGGGCCCGAGTACAGCGTTGTCAGTGGCGTTGCGCCCGCGAGAAGAGGAGGCGTCACAGTGGGCCGTTGGGCCGCGGGGCCTCAGTACAATATTCTGTTCAAGCGTTGCGTTGCTCAAGTCTCGGGCGGAGCCGCCCTTTCGACGTCGAACCCGATGGTTTTAAAATCCAGTTGCGATCGCTTTGTGGAGGAAATCTCAAGCGAACACCGCACTTTCGAAATCTCGGGTCAGAATTTAAAAGTGTTCAATGCCAAGCGGTGTGGCCATTTCGAAACGACGGTTTCGCTGGAGATTCTTCAGCAAAAACAATTTCGAACGATTTCTGAATTTCCGGGCTCGCTTTCGAAAGTGCGTTCCCACAGAAGATTTCCTCAACATCAGAATTTGAAGCCTCTCTGGTTCGATTTTGGAATGGCGCTCCTATCCAGAAGTTCCCCCGAAACAGAAATTCGGAGCCTTTCGGGCTCGATTTCGACATGGCGCTCCCGCCCAGTACTTCTTGAAAACTGGATTTCGACGCCCTTCTGGCTCGATTTCGAAGTGGCGCTTCCGCCCAGGATTTCTTCGAACATAAATGTCGGCAGTTCTTCAGTTCGAAATCGTAATGGCGCTCCCGCTTAGATCTGTCTTGGTGGAGCAACGAAACGGGTCAAAACTTTCGTAGCGCCGATGCATCTGTGTCTGCGTTGGCCAGCGTTGAGGTGCAGATTGGGCAACGCAAAGCAATGCCATACAACACAGCACAAAGCAATGACAAGCAGCGCAATGCAAACCAATGCGAAGCATTGCAACGCAAGGCAAATCAAGACACAACAAATCAACGCAACGCAATGCAATGCAGCGCACGGTAAAACAAAACGAAACAACAACATACAACGCAATGCAAAAGCAATGTCAGACATAGCAAAGCAACGCAACGCATAGCAATGTAACGCAAACCAATACATAAGCAATACACAGCAACGCCAAGCAATGCGCAGCAATACAAGAAACGCAATGCACAGCAACGCCTAGCAAGTGTAAATCCGAGCAAGCAAGCACTGTAACGGCGGCGACGGGCGGCGACTACATAGCCGCCAGACCGACGCACAGGCCCAGAACGGGCGGCGACGAGGCGGCGACGGTGCGAGGACGGCGACAACATAGCCGTCAGACTGGCCCGCAGGCCCAGACGATGGGTGGCGACGAGGCGGCGACGGGGCGGCGACGGCGGCAACATAGCCGCCAGACCAGGCCGCAGGCCCCGTTCCTTAGAGTAGAAGTAAGCACCGCTAAGTGCAAACACTGCTTGGGGAATACGGACTAGCATACAAGCACACCATAGTGTGGCACACCACCTTCAGGGCCCCATCAAGTCTGAGTCTGAGGTCTACCCGTGCAGGCGTCGAGCGTGAGAAGCGAGGAGCGGCCAACTGGGACAGTCTTGGTGGCCTGTA
The DNA here is from genome assembly GCA_963575745.1 of Prorocentrum cordatum. Lineage (NCBI taxonomy): Eukaryota > Dinophyceae > Prorocentrales > Prorocentraceae > Prorocentrum > Prorocentrum cordatum. The sequence continues at coordinate 193,585 of CAUYUJ010011214.1, forward strand.
TGCCTTCTTGAGCTACAGTATGCACGTCAGATAAGAAACTGGCCTGCCAGCAGGTGCCCCGCGGAAGTTTCTTATCCACCGATGGCCCCAGGGACCCACAGAAGCGCGTGAGCATCTCTGGAAGTTCAAGGACCAACGTCGATTGTGTCCCTGGATTCTAATCGTAGAATTCTTTACGCTTCGCGTATCCCCACCAGCCCAGCTCACAGCAGCAACTCTTGCGAAACATGCCGACAGTCGTGCTTTTACCTAACAGCGTAGACTGATAGGTTTCTAGTAGGATCAAAAGAGGGCAGCAGCTTACTCCACAGGGGGGTCTGGGCGGATGTCGGCGAGCTGCCGGGCGGACGCCGGGCGGACGAACCGGGCTCGTTTTTCGTCAGCAGTCACACACTTCGTGCTCTTCGACCTCCCAGAACTCCATGCCGGGGCCACATTTTGAATAACCGGACGCAACAGTCACACACTTCGTGCTCTTCGAGTTCCCAGAACACCATTCCCGGGCCACATTTTGAATGCCCGGAGCCAACTGTAGGCCACTTCGTGCTCTTCGACTTCCCAGAACGCCATTCCCGGGCCACATTCTGAATGCCCAGAGCCAACTGTAGGCCACTTCGTGCTCTTCGATTTCCCAGAACACCATTCCCGGGCCACATTCTGAATGCCCGGAGCCAACTGTAGGCCACTTCGTGCTCTTCGACTGCCCCGAACGCCATCGCCGAATGCCACTCCTGCCACTCCTGGCGCACATTTTGGATGCCCGGAGCCAACTGCACGCCACTTCCTGCTCTTCCACTCCCAGAATTCCATTCCCGGGACGCATTGTGGAGAACACGCCGTTGTAGTCGTAGTAGTATTCGTACGCCTCTCCTCCTCCTTCTACTCGCTCCTCGTTTTTCTTCTCTCGTCGACGTCAGAACCCTTGCCTCCTATGACGTCCTCCGCTGGCCTGGGTGGTCTACTCAGGTCGCGGAGGGGGATAGGAGGGGGGTCGTTGCCATGGCTGGTTCCCTCGAATTGACGACGGGGAGGGGGGGGTGCACCGTTCTCTCGGATGGGCACATCCCCCCCTCCAAGGGTCTCCGAGCCCTCCCTCTCCGTCCTTTCCCTTCTCCCTTTCTACTCGTAGAGTAGTAGTAGTAGTAGTAGTAGTAGTAGTAGTAGTAGTAGTAGTAGTAGTAGTAGTAGTAGTAGTAGTAGTAGTAGTAGTAGTAGTAGTAGTAGTAGTAGTAGTAGTAGTAGTAGTAGTAGTAGTAGTAGTAGTAGTAGTAGTAGTAGTAGTAGTAGTAGTAGTAGTAGTAGTAGTAGTAGTAGTAGTAGTAGTAGTAGTAGTAGTAGTAGTAGTAGTAGTAGTAGTAGTAGTAGTAGTAGTAGTAGTAGTAGTAGTAGTAGTAGTAGTAGTAGTAGTAGTAGTAGTAGTAGTAGTAGTAGTAGTAGTAGTAGTAGTAGTAGTAGTAGTAGTAGTAGTAGTAGTAGTAGTAGTAGTAGTAGTAGTAGTAGTAGTAGTAGTAGTAGTAGTAGTAGTAGTAGTATAGTAGTAGTAGTAGTAGTAGTAGTAGTAGTAGTAGTAGTAGTAGTAGTAGTAGTAGTAGTAGTAGTAGTAGTAGTAGTAGTAGTAGTAGTAGTAGTAGTAGTAGTAGTAGTAGTAGTAGTAGTAGTAGTAGTAGTAGTAGTAGTAGTAGTAGTAGTAGTAGTAGTAGTAGTAGTAGTAGTAGTAGTAGTAGTAGTAGTAGACCGAACAGCTTTTGCTGATAGCTTTCTAGTGGGATCAGAAGATAGCATATGGACTCCTCATGTTCCTTTTTGCTTTTGATAGCTGTCTTTGGCTTACAGAGTTTTTGCCACGGTACTCTTCTGCTGGTGAAAAGGCGCCAGTCTCGCGATGGCATCTTCAGCGTCAGCTTCTCGTGGTGCTTCTCAGCCTGCGAACGAAAGCCGACAGGAGCCCGCGGTCGCCACTGGTCGCTGTGCTTCTCAGCCTGCGTCTTTCACGATCGCCTCCTTCAACTTCGGATTCGATCAGAATATGATGACTGGGAAAAGGGCTGGCACTCACTTCTCCAACTTTGCCCGCGTGTGCGCCACAATCGTCCAGGACGGTGATGCTGATCTGTTGTTTGCTTTCGAAGTCGGTGCGTCTCGGCAAGGCCTCAGCAAAGCGATGGCTGACGCGGCAGACATCCTGACGAAACCGTTTGGCGACAATGTCTGTTTCTCCGAGGTTGACAACTACCTATGCCTGTGGGGATTCGGCGGTGCTTCTCAGCCTGTCGATGTTTCCCTGCAGGGAGACAAGCATATCCATCACATCCTAATCGGGAGACATGTGGACGCGGCGATCACACGGCTCGATGTGCAAATAGAAGGCCATGGTAGAATTCATCTGATTACTGCCAACTTGCACATCGTTTGCGGAGCGAAGCCGCCGTCGGTGCTGACCAAACAACGTGCGGTCAGGCTCCTCCGACTCTACCTGGACAGCCTTCCAGGTCCGCAAGTGGACGCACCAGTTGTCCGCGTCATTGTCGGCGACAACAACCTGACGTCCACGCAGACCCGCGTTGCTCTGCAGCGCCACACCGATGACGAGCAGTTGCGGGATGTGTTTGCGCATCCAAGTGATCGCCAAGGTGGCAGCGTGGCGGTCTCTGGGGCCACTGCGCAGTTCAAGCCCATCGCTGTTGGCGCATCGTGCCAGGGCCGTGGCATGCGCAACGATCCCCACGATGCTGTTGCAATCGCCATTACTCTCCCTGGTGCTTCTCAGCCTAAGGAGACAAAGAAGCGGAAGATTGCCTTAGGAGATTTCGTCGTCTCCGATACTGCTTCAGACAAAGCCGAAAGTGAAGTCGACTGGGAACCCTTGCCAAGCCGTTCTCCTTCGCCAGAATGGCAGCCCATGCCGAGCCGCTCGCCTTCGCCGCAGCGCAACGAGCTTGACGATGAAGTTCATCAGCGCGCGCAGGAAGCGCATCGTGAGATGAGGGAGTGCTGGGAGCAGATGTACGAGGAGAGCTACGATCCCAAACTTCCCCATCAGCTCAGCCTTCTGCTTTTCATGAGGAGGGCAGGCGCTGGTGCTCCTCAGCCTGGCGATGACTGCGACGCAGCCTATGCGTCGCAGGAAGAGACTGCTCGGGCCATTCAGGCTGTTCTGCGGATCCGCCACGACTTCCTCCGAAGCAAGAACATTGCGAACATGCGCCATGTCCTTACTGAGGAGGAGCGCGGGGAACTTGTCAAACGTGCTCGAGAAGAGTACGAAAGTTCTGCCTTCCAGGTTCAGCTGCAGAACCGAGATGCCGAGAAAGGGGCAGCGAAGGGAAAAACGTCAGCACAGCAGGAACGCGGTGCTGATCAGCCTGCGAGCAAAGGCAAGGGAAAAGGCAAGGGCAAGGAACAAGGCATTGGCAGCCTCCGTAAGTTCATCAGAGAGCAAAAGCGCAAGCGATGGTGTCGGCATCTGCAACGCGTTTCCGGGGCGAAGCAGATCTGGGAGGTCCTCGCCTTTTCCGGCCACTTCGACGTTGACATGCTCAAGCGAGCCTTGCACGTCGAGCCCAGTGATGCACCCGCAGAGCTCGCCGATCGCAACCAGGTCTCTCAGGGAGAGCGCCGCCGCCTCCATCGTGACAAGGCGGATGCCATTGCGCGCTACAACGAAGGTGAGCGGCTCTATCGCCATCGGCAAGAGGTGCAGCGTCGCGGTGCTAGTCAGAATGCAGACGATGCCACTTTCACCCGCAGGCAATGGGATGTACTGCGGAAGTGGGAGAGCGGCGAGTTGCTCAAGAACCGCAATGCGGCGATTGCGGCGCTGGGACATGGTCGTCTGCGCACGAAAGAGGGTGATTACCTTGACATCGGCGGCAGCACCGGAGGTGGATCCCGGCGCATCATCGATTCTTGGCAGCCTCCAGATTGGCGCGATTTCCTGGAAGACGAGCACGAGAGGTGATGGATCCAGGCCTGCTTGCCCGCGGTGCTTCTGAGCCTGCGGTGTTGGAATGCTACTTGCAAAAGTGATTCCCTGCGCGGCCGCGCGCAGCTCCTCTGCTGAGGAAGACGAGGAAGAGGAGGAAGCGAGGGGAGAGGGTGCGCAGGAGGAAGAGGAGGAGGACGGGCAAGAGGAGGGCGGAGGCCGACGAGGATGAGGTGGAAGAGGAGGGGGGGCTCTGTCTGCCAGTCTCTGTGGTGCTTCTAAGCCTGCAGGCTTGCCTCGCTTTCCTCTTTTGTTCGTCGCCAGACTGGCGCGATCTAGTTCCAAAAGTGCTGCGCTGCACGGCCGCCTTCAGCCTCTGTGCTGACAGGGCGAGGAGGAGGAGGAAGACAAGGGAGATGACGAGCAGGAGGAGGAGGAGGAGGAGGAGGAGGGGCAAGAGGAGGGCGGAGGCGAAGGAAGATGAGGTGGAAGAGGAGGGGGGACTCTGTCTGCCAGTCTGCGCGGTGCTTCTAAGCCTGCAGGTTTGCTTCGTTTTCCGCTTCTGTTCGCCGCCGGACCGGCGTGATCTAGTTCCAAAAGTGATGCGCTGCGCGACCGCGTTCAGCTTCTCTGCTGAAGAGGGCGAGGAGGGGAGGAAGAGAAGGGGGAGGACGAGCAGGAGGAGAAGGAGGAAAAGGAAGAGGAGGGCGGAGGTGGAGGAAGATGAGGTGGAAGAGGAGGGGGGGCTCTGTCTCTGAGTCTCTGTGGTGCTTTTAAGCCGGCAGGGTTGCCGCGCTTGTTCGCTTGTGATCGCCGCCGGACTGGCGCGATCTTCGAGAAGACGAACAGGAGAGGTGATGGATCCAACTCTCCATGCCCGCTGTGCTTGTCAGCCTGCAGTATTGGAAGACTACTTCCAAAGGTAATGATCTGCTCGGCCGCGTCGGCGCGGTGCCTGCGAGTGTCTGCGATGCCTCTTAGCTTGGAGCTTTTGCCCGTTTTCTCGCTCCGTACGCTGCACTCATTTGTGCCCCTCGTGCGTGTCCGAAAAAACACTTCGAAAGAACGCAGCCATCAAACGCAGCATTCATTGATACATAAGCTCTACTTTAAACAATCGTGGCCATCATCACATCATCCACTTCAAACGCTTCCGTGAGCACGCAGTGAACGTAGATGCCAGAGTCTCATTTGAAACTGCATTCGTTGATACCGAGTGCTCGTTTAAACTCACATCCGTCGATTGCAGACTTCGATGCAAAAGTCTACAATGAGAGTCCGAGTTGAATATGAATGAAATCGCCATCTGAATCTAAATGATGGTGCACACATATATGCCTTTACACATCGCTGTTAGGTTGCTTTGCTGGGATAATTCAGGCGCGCGTCCGCTTGGCCCCGCGTATCTCCCCTGTTCCTCCTTCCCCCCGCCTCCTTGCACGTCCCCATTGTGGGGGGGGCGGGGGAAGGGCGAGGCGGAGGAGGAGGGAGAGAAAGCGCTCCTCGTGATTTGAGTCGTTTGGGGTTTCTCGTCCTGGTGTGAGTCGTTCGGGCCCTTCTTCCTGGTGTGAGTCGTTCGGGCTCTTCGTGGTGTGAGTCGTTCGGGCTCTTCGTCCTGGTGTGAGTCGTTCGGGCTTCTCGTGGTGTGAGTTGTTCGGGCCCCTCATCCTGGTGTGAGTCGTTCGGGCCCCTCCTCCTGGTGTGACTCGTTCGGGCTTCGTGAGTCTCCTCGTGGTGTGAGTCGTTCGGGGCCCGCGTCGTGGTGTGAGTCGTTCGGGCTCCTCGTGGTGTGAGTCGGTCGGGCGCCTCGTCCTGGTGTGAGTCGTTCGGGCCCCTCCTTGTGGTGTGAGTCGTTCGGGCTCTTCGTGGTGTGAGTCGTTCGGGCCCCTCGTCCTGGTGTGAGTCGTTCGGGCTCCTCGTGGGGCCTCTTGGGGGCCTCTTGGGGGCCTCTTGGGGGCCTCTTGGGGGCCTCTTGGGGGCCTCTTGGGGGCCTTTTGGGGCCTCTTGGGGGCTCTTGGGGGCTTCTTGGGGGCCTGTTGGGAGCCCCTGGGGGCCTCTTGGGGGCCTCTTGGGGGCCTCTTGGAGGCCTCTTGGGAGCCTGCTGGGGGCATCTTGGGGCCATCTTGGGGCCTCTTGCGACCTCCTCAGAAGCGCAAGTGAGCGCCACCCCCTGAGAAGGACAAAATGAGCCCAAAACCTTAGTAACATCAATGATTTTGAGAACAAGGAAGAGGAGCGCTGCCCCCTCAGAAGGCCAAAATGGGGCCGAAACCGTAGTAAAATCAATGATTTTGGCTTCACAGAAGAGGAGAGGGTTTTTTCGGCGTCCCCCCGTCGGGGGCAGAATCCTCGTGAGGGGTGTCGTTTTTTAGCCCTCCCAGGAGTCGAAATTGACTCCCCTGACGACCCGCCAGACCCCCTCTCCAGGTCCAGGGGGAGGGGGTAGGGGGGGGGGTAAACCCTTCCCCGAAGGGGAAGAAGGGGGGTTGAGAACAGAGAGAGCTCGCTAAACCACTCACGCCCAAAGGGCTGGTGGGATTTCTTACCGTATGTGCTTGTTGTGAATTGAAGAGCGGTTCGGCCACTCCTGGAGCTCACTCGCCGTTGCCCCCAATGGAGACGGTGGATCACGTGCGGCCCCATCGAGGCGGGGGCGACGACGATAGACCTCACGGCAGAGCTGCAGGCACTCCTGGAGACGGGTATGTGCTTCACTCTTGCGGGCGGAGGCAACTCAGAGACGATCTGCCTTGCAGGCTTTCGAGAAACAAACAACGCCATAAGTATAAACTGTCTGATCTCCGCACGGATTTCTTGGATCGGCGGCGGAGCCCCCTAGCAGCGCCTCCAGCGCCGCTCCTTGCGCGCTCCGCGCGCCAGGGAGGGGTCTAGCGCCGGTCCAAGAAATCCGCGCTGAGCTCCGAAAACTTATGTTTATACAGTTTTTCTTCGCCTAGGCTTGGCCCCAGTGCAGCTTGCGGTCGGAACCACCGCAGGCTTGAGCTGGCTCGGCCCGGCGCAGGTCGCGTACCCCGCTGGGTCAACGCTCACGCTTCTGGGCGAAGTCTCCGCCTCTTCGAACACCTCGATAGTTATTCGCAAGGCTTGCGCCGCATCCTAACACCACCTCGCAGGCGTTGAGGGTGAACATTGAGGAGAAGGAGGATGAAGAGGGGAGGGAATAGCAGGAGGAGGGATAAAAGGGCAAGGAGGAGAGGGAGATCGATGAAAAGGGGGACATGACGTCAAAGGAAAGGAGGGAAGGAAGCAGGAGGGAGAAGGATGATGAATGATGAAGGGACGAAGACATGGAGGGATGTTACATGAGGGAGTGGGAAGTGGGGATGGGATGGGGGCAGGATGAATTGTGGGATTGAGGCATCGTCTTGGGCTGTCCAGCTGGCCTCCAGCGGCTCTGCTGGGTCGTCTGTCCGGCATACTGGCGGCCGTCTTGGCGTCCTGTTGGGCCGTACATGTGGCCTCTCTGGAGACATGATTTGGCCGTCTTGGGATCCTCTTTAGGTCATCTTAGATCCTCTCTTGACGGTTGTTTTGGCCACTCCGTGGTCATCTTGGAGCATTCCTCCTATCTGGGGACCACAAGACTCCCAATGAGACCCCCGCAAGCGCATTGTT
>CAUYUJ010011214.1:206142-278642 GCA_963575745.1 Prorocentrum cordatum
CTGATTTGGATGCGCACGGCAATGGACCATCAAGGATAATGGGAAACGTCGGCGATGATGCTAATGATGATGATGCTGGTGATGATGGTGATGAGGACGACGATGGTGATGATGCTGATGATGATGATGATGATTCGAACGACGGGAACGATGCTGATGATGATGGTGGTGATGATGCTGCTGCTGCTGCCAGGTTGATGGTGACGCTTATGAATGCCGATGACGATGATTTTGGTGAAGTTGTTGATGATGAGACTGATGACTGCTATCCTGAGTTTGTTGACAGTGATGGTGCCGGTGCTGATGTTGTTGATGATGGAGCTGATGACGATGATGATGATACCGACTATGATGGCGATGAAAATCATAATGCTGTTGCTGCTGATGATGATGGTGATGATGATGATGATGGTGATGATGGTGAGAGGGCCGACGGTGGCCCTTCATCTGCGCACCGAAAGCTGGCGAACCGAAAGCCTCGCGGCCACGCGATGCGGGTCTCTGAATTTCGCGGGACACTTACGCAATCGCGCGGGATTGTTTACAGAAGAATTTTGCGGGACCCTTTGTCCACAATATTCCCCAAAGAGTGTTTGCATTTAGGGATCTTATTTCTTTTCGGAGGAAATGGGCCTTGCTGGCGGTCTGGCTGCTTCGTGCTCGCCGTCGCCGCCCCTTCGTCGCTTCGTCGCCGCCGGTCGTCTGGGCTTGGCTGGCGGTCTGGCAGCTCCGTACCGGCCGTTGCCGCCCCGTCGCCGCCTTGTCGCCGTCCGTCATCTGGGTTTGGCTGGCGTCTGGCGGCATTGCGCTCGCCGTCGCCGCCCCGACACCGCCTCGTTGGCGCCCGTCGTCTGGGCCTGGCTGGCGGTGTGGCGGCTTCGTGCTCGCCGTCGTCGCCCTGTCGCCGCAAGACATAGATTCTGTTTTCTAAAAGGAGAACAGACTCTACCCCCCCTCGGAGTTAACGGTACCCCCTGGGGTATTGCGATTTCATACTTATTCTGCACACTCGTCCGTCTTACTTGTGAATTCATACTATCCCAGCCAGGCCGGTGTCTTTCCCCCCCGCCATCTCCCGCAAACAAGTCCAAACCGCGCAATCTCGTTTATCAAAAATCATAGATTCCCAAGAGTCCTTTGCACAAAATGGGACGAAGTGCGCACGCGCGCGTCGTCACGCGCGCATGCCGAAATCCTTCAAGAACCTGCGGTTTCGGAAGGATTTCAAACTCGAATTTCCAAAACACATGCAAAAACACATGGTGTCGCAACACTAATGTTCTAAAACAGCTTGCGCGCTTTTGCGACATCAGAGGAAAACCATAGGGTTTTCAAGATTTTCAAAACCAAAAAACTACCAAACGGGCTTCGCGCGCGCGCATGTCGAAATCTTTCGAACGCCCTTGCGCGCGTGCCGTCGCGAGAGTCCTCTGCAAAAAACGGGACGAAGTGCAGACGCGCGCGTCGTCGCGCGCATGCCGAAATCCTTCAAAAACCTTTGGTTTCGGAAGGATGTCAAAATCGTGTGTCCAAAAAAACATTTAAAAAAACACACAAGGTTTCGCAACGCGGATTTTCAACAAAAGCGTGCGCGCGCGCTCTTGCGTCGTCGTCGTCGTCGCCGTCCTCCCTCCTCCCTCGTCGTCGTCGTCGCCGTCGTCGTCCTCTGTCTTTCCTCGTCGTCGTCGTCGTCGTCTTGGCGTCGTCGTCGTTTCCGTCGTCGTTGTCGCCGTGGTCGTCTTTCCTCCCTCGTCGCCTTCGTCGGCGTTTCGTCGTTGTCCCTCCTATTTCATCGCTGTCGTCGTCGTCGTCGTCGTCGTCGTCGTCGTCGTCGTCTCCCCTTCTCCCTCGTCGTTGTCGTCGTCGCCGTTGTCGTCCTCCCTCCTCCCTCGTCGTCGTCGTCGTCTTCGTTGGTGACGTCGTCGTCGTCGTCGTCGTCGTCTTCGTCGTCGCCGTCATCGTCGTCGTCGTCGTCGGCGTCGTCGTCGTCGTCGGCGTTGTCATCGTCGTCGTCGTGGTCAGCATCGGCATCGTCGTCGTCGTCGTCGTTGTCGTCGTCGTCGTTGGTGTTGTCGTCGTCGTTGTCGTCGTCGTAGTCGTTGGAGACGTCGTCGGTGTCGTCGTAGTCGTAGTCGTTGTCGGCGGCGGCGGCGTCGTCGTCGTCGTTGTCGCTGTCGTCGTCGGCGTCGGTGTCGTTGCCAAGTGCCATGTGGTACCCACCGTCACGGTCTGAAAAGGTCTTGCGACCAATTTGCGGGTGGGAGGGTGGGGCGTTTGCACTAACAGTGGAGAGGACAGCCTCATGTTGAGCAAGTGAATTCTCCTCTCTAAAAGAAAAACAGACTTTACCCCCCCCCCCAAGGTTTACGGTACCCCCTGGGGTATTTTGATTTCATACTTATGCTGCACACTCGTCCGTCTTACCTGTGAATTCATACTATCCCAGCCAGGCCGGTATTTTCCCCCCCGCCATCCTTCGGAAAAAACTATGCGCGCACTCTCGTTTGTCAAAAACCATAAGTTTTCAATAATCCTTTGTAACAAACGGGACGAAGTGCGCACGCGCGCGTCGTCGCGCGCATGCCGAAATCCTTCGGGAACCCTCGGCTTCGGAAGGATTCCGCAATCGAGTTTCCAAAAACACACAAGAACACAAGGTTTCGCAACACTGAGTTCCTAAACAAACTTACGCGCGCGCTCTTGCGAAGTCATAGGAAAACCATCGGCTGTTCAAGACTTACAAAAACAATGCTACTAAACGGGCTTCGCGCGCGCATGTCGAAATCTTTCGAACGCCCTTGCGCGCGTGCCGTCGCGAGAGTCCTCTGCAAAAAACGGGACGAAGTGCAGGCGCGCGCGTCGTCGCGCGCGTATGCCGGAATCCTTCAAACACCGTCGGTTTCGGAATGATTTCGAAATCGTGTGTCCAAAAAACATAGAAAAGTACAAGGTTTCGCAACACGGACTTTCAACAAAAGCGTGCGCGCGCGCTCTTGCGTCGTCGTCGGCGTGGTCGTCGTCGCCGTCCTCCCTCCTCCCTCGTAGTCGTCGTCGTCGCCGTCGTCGTCCTCTGTCTTTCCTCGTCGTCGTCGTCGTCGTCTTGGCGTCGTCGTCGTTTCCGTCGTCGTTGTCGCCGTGGCCGTCCTTCCTCCCTCGTCGTCTTCGGCGGCGTTTCGTCGTTGTCGTCGTCTTCGTCGTCGCCGTCGTCGTCGTCGTCGTCGTCGGCGTCGTCTTCGACGTCGTCGTCGTCGTCGGCGTTGTCATCTTCGTCGGCGGTCGTCGGCGTTGTCAGCGTCGTCGTCGTCGTCTTCGTCGTCGCCGTCATCGTCGTTGTCGTCGTCGTCGAAGTCGTTGGAGACGTCGTCGGTGTCGTCGTAGTCGTTGTCGGCGGCTTCGTCGTCGTCGTCTACCCACCGTCACGGTCTGAAAAGGTCTTGCGACCAAGTTGCGGGTGGGAGGGTGGAGTGTTCGCACGAGCAGTGGAGAGGACAGCTTCAAGTTGAGCAAGTGATTGATTCTCTTTTCTAAAAAGAGAATAGACTTTAACCCCCCCCGGAGTTATCGCTACCCTTTTCGGGTATGTAAACCACATATGATTCTGAGAAATTCTGACTACATGTCCATACTATATTTGAAATCACAATGTCCCAGGCCAACCGTGTTCCCCGCCCCTGAGGTTCCCTTTGGGAAAAACATTATGCGGTGACATTTTTTGTTCTAGCATAACACTTGTTCACAAATCCCTTGCAACAAATGGGACGAAGTGCATGCGCGCGTGTCGTCGCGCACGCATGCCGAAATCCTTCAAAAACCTTCGGTGCCCGAAGGATTTCGCAATCGAGTTTCCAAAAACACACACAAAAGCACAGGGTTTCGCAACACTGAATTGCAAAAAAAAACTTCCGCGCGAGCTCTTGCGACATCCGAAGAACATCCTAGGTTTTTCAATATTTTTCACAACATGTTATTAAACGGGCTTCGCGCGCTGCAGATGTGTAGTTGAGAATGCTAGCGCGTTGCGTTTAAGATGCGAACATGTCGTTTGCTTTGTATCGTTTGAGTTTGTTTGCAGCTGTGTTGGCTCCAGCACCCTTCGGCGGGAGAAGGAAAAGGTGTTCGTTCATTCCCCGACATATTCTCTGCATGGTAGCGGAGCCTTCCGCCACCGCCAGCTCAGACCAGGGTTTTGAGCTGCTGGGTGCGATCGGGGGGCTCCCGCTGTGCGTCGCGAGGTGCTGGCGGCGCTTTAGTGTGTGGATCCTGCGCAGGGCCATCCAGAAGCGAACCTGGTCGGCCATCGGTGTGGACTTGCAGGAGTGCAAGCAGATAGAGAACAAAATGCGTGAGGATCAAGAGCGGGAGTTCCCCCGCCGTCGGTGAGAATGGCGACACCGGAGCAGATGACAGAGCAGATTCAGCAGTTGATCACGGCGCAGCGGCAGCTCTCGACGCAGGTCAGTAACTTAGAGGCGGAGAACGCGAGGCTGCGATTCGAACATCCCAGAGGCACAGAGCAGTTACCGAACTTGACCGACACACTGAGCCGAGCCTGTGACAGAAAAGGTCCGACCTCCACTCTGGTTGACGACCGCGGGATTGGCAAGCCATCAGGATTCGGAGGTGATGTGAACAAATTCAGAGAGTGGAGCAAGAAGTTCGAGGCGTTCGTTGAGTCGGTCTACGGCGACAAGATACGAGTGGTTCTTGAGTGGGCAGTTGAGCGGCCAGATCCGATTTCTCTAGAAGCGGTTTCGACTTCGTTCGATGACCCGGTGGAGGAGCCAGTGGATGACATCATGACCTTCAACGCCCAGCTCTTCGCAGCGCTGCAACAGTTATGCGCGGGAGAGCCGTTCGACATTGCGAGCAGCGTGGCTTCGAACAATGCGCTCGAGTGCTGGAAAGGGGGCTTCACAAAAGGTACGATCCAGCGACTGGAGGCCGCTAGAGGGGCCTCCCAGAGGACATCCGAATGTCGGCGCTGGAGTCTCCTCTTCCAGATGACCTCTCCAAGAACATTCAGCTGAATCGCTCGAGGTTCGTAGACTACCGTGCCCTCGAGGCCGAGGTCGCCCGGTGCATCGAGCAGCGGGCGGGCATGCGCGTCAGGGGCCCGGCCATCGCGGGGGGTTCAGGGGGAGGGGGGCAGCGTCGGCGAGGAGCAGATGACATTCATGTTGGGCCACTCCCGTATCGTGGGGGCAAGGGCGACCACAAAGGCGGCAATCAGCCCAAAGGGAAAGGACACGGAGGCGGTAAAAGATAAAGGAGATGCGGAAGGGCAAGAAAGGATATGCACCCACGTGCTGGAACTGCGGCAAGGAAGGACACAAGTCGGACAACTGCTGGCAGAAGAGCAATCCGAAGGGCGACTCCAGAGGAGGTGAAGGTCGAGGCAAGTCTAAAGGTAAAGGATATGGCAAGAAGGATGTCAACCAAGTCGATGAAGGATGGGGCGGCTGGGGCCCGAATGATGGCAACTACGAGGGCGGCGCGCGAGGGGGGCAAGGGCAGCCAGGGCCCGAAGAAGCTGGGGGGCTGGAGTTGTGTGCGTTCGCCCCGCCCATCTGCGTCATCGACTCGGATGGTTGGGCAAAGGTCAATTTCGATTCAGGGGCTGCCGCGGCAGTCATTCCAAGCTCATGGTGCACAGCAGATGGCAAGCCGAGTGGGCGGCAGCATCGAACAGCCAACGGACATAATATTGACGATGAGGGCGTTGGCGAGATCAGGGGTTGCGACGAGAATCATCGAGAGGCTCGATTTCGAGCCCGACGAGCTGCGGCCACCAAGCCGCTGGCGCCTGCCTCGAAAATGCTGAATGACAAGATGGGCTGCATGGACAAGGATGGAGGCTTGATCTACGGCGAAGATGCGGTGCCTGGACGACGGCTTCGACAGTTTATGCGTCGTCTTCGACAGTGTCATCCTGGCGATGGCATTGGACTTTGGCAGGAGAAGGGCGTGTGCAACATGTGCCTCAAGGTGGGCCCTGCCACGGCTGTGACGATTCGGAGATCCAAGAGCAGTTCTTCGATCAGGCCTGTCTTCGCGGTTGAGAGCGAGCTGGCCGCGCGTGCGGCCGAGCGGGCCGGAGGTTCCCAGCCGGGGGGCCGCCGGCAGGTGTGCCCGCGAGCCCGGCCGCCGCGGCGCTTGACATCCCAGCCGCCGGGGGATCTCAGGCAGGGGCCGCGGGGCCAGCGAGGCCGGAGGCGGCGCCGCCGCCGCCGGCTCAGGAGGAGGCGAGGCCACCGAGAGTGAGAGTGCCAAGGTCACCATCGGCACCATCGCAGAGGGAGACTGACGAGCATCAGGCGTCTGGTCACGCAGTCTTTAGAGCTTGGTGTTCAGCGTGCTGTGACGGACGTTCTTGGGCAACCTCAACGTTTGGTTCCTCGTGATCAGGAGATGGAGATCCCAGTTGTGCCGATGGACTTTGGGCACCTGAACAGCTCAGAGGCGGCCTCCATTCAGGGCGAGAGGCAGAGATCACTTTCTTGACGATGTATTCTTGTAAGGCGCGCTGTTATGGAGCGATCGCACTACCCAACAAGAGCACCGGCGAGTTCGCGGCCCGGGCGCGCAGCGATTTCCAGGACTATTTGGGCCGCAAGAGGTCGGTGCTCAGATGGAGAGGAGGCGATGTTGTCTCTCAAGCAGGCGGTCGTTGACAAGTGCGAGGGCAAGGACATCATCTTAGAGGAATCGCCAGTTGGCGATCATGCAGCGGACGGCCAGATAGAGAACGCAGTGAAGATCATCAAGAGCCAGGTCCGCGCACTACTGTTGGCGTTGCAGTCTAGATGGGGTAAGCGACTTCCTTTTGCACACCCTCTCGCGCTCTGGGTCATCAGGCACGCTGCTTCAGTCATCAACCGATTTCGTGTTGGGACTGATGGTCGTACTGGAGAAGAGCTTCGCGCTGGGCGGAAGTGGGAGCGTGTGAGCGTGGCTTATGGTGAGCGCGTCGAGGGCAGGAAGCCTGTAGTGGATCAGAGGAAGGGTGATTTGGAGTCCAGGTTTCTGGGCGGTTTCTACATCGGACATTCGAGTCGGAGTAGGACAGCGTTGCTGACTACGAAGGACGGCGTACAGAGAGCTACTGGAATCATGCGACGTGATCCGGTGGAGAGGTGGAAATACGGCCCTGACGCCTTCGAGTTGCAAGGTGAGCCCTGGGCGTGGCAGCGAGGACGCGGAGAGCGAGCTGTGGCTGATGTGCCTGCGCCCGCGGGAGCTGATGTACCTGTGGTGGTGCCCGTCGGCGCCCGGGCGCCTCCAGCGCCACCCCCTCCGGCGAGAGCCCTGGTCATCGGGAACTTCTACGTGGCGAAGGCCATCCTGGCAAAGGTTGGCTACGCTGCGGGCTGCAGGTGTTGTGATGAGTTGCGAGTACGTGGTCAACGTGGAGCCGGCGGCCCCAGCCGCGCGGCGGAGTGCAGGACGCGAGTTTTGAAAGAGGTGGTGAACTTAGGGGACGAGAGGGCCATTGACTTCCTGGCAGAGAGGGCTCGCTTAGCGGGCCAGGATACGGGGGCGGCGGCTGCGGCCGCCGAGCCATCTGGAGTTCCATGCGAGGCAGTGCCTGACCCACCACCTGGATCAGCAGATGGAGGAGGAGGAGGAGCTGGAGCATCCTCTACTGGGATCGCGGCGATGGAGATCGAGAGGTCTCAGACGGTCATTCGAGCGGGAGATGATGGACCACGACGTCTTGGCGCGCGAAATGCTGATGGCGAGCCTGCCCCGAAGGTGCCGGCGTCTTCGCCGGCCGGCCCGGGAGCTCCATCGAGAGTCAGAGCTCGGGTCGAGGAGATCGAGGGCAGGAGTGGAGTTGACAGAGTCGCGGAGGCTCTTCGAGGTGATTCGGCAGGTGCGGGTGCGAGTTCTTCAGCTGGTCCGAGTTCGGGGCCTCCTGCGCCTGCTTCTGGATCCATGGGCGTGGGGTCCTTGGAGAATCAGATCGAGATGCCGATTGAGTTGCAGTCGTTAGCAATTAGTAAGCTTTTTCAACCCGGGGTGCTTCAGTGAGTTGGCACCTGCGTTTGGATTGTTATCTGGAGTAGCTGCGGATCTTGAGATCGCGAAGAAGAATGGGGAGCCGTATGATTTGAGCCTTGAGAACAATCAGGCTAAGTTTCAGCGTGATGTAGGTTTTGAGGATCCTTATCTCCTCTGTTCTGCTCCTCCGTGCACGAAGTTTTCGACCCTGCAAGCTCTCGGTCGGGACGAGCGCAGGGGCGTGGAGGAGCATCGGCGCGAGGTGGAGAGAGACATCGAGTTACTACGTGTTGGGATTAGGCAGTGCAGGAGGAGGTATGAGAAGAAGCGGTGGTTTCTTCATGAACATCCTTGGTCTGCTAGTTCTTGGAAAGATCCAGAAGTACAGAGTTTGGCTTCTCTCCCAGGGGTATATGTGGTTCGATGAGATATGTGTTCCTGGGGCTTGAAGGTTAGGAGTGAGACAGGGGGCCTGGAGCCAGTCATGAAAGGTACGGGCTGGATGACTAACAATCGTGGACTAGCTGAACTTCTCGGTCGAAGGTGCAACGGTAAAGCATAAGCATACGCAACTCATGGGCAAGAGCAAGGTCCGAGGGTCCCAGGCGTACACGATGAGTCTTAATAAGGCTACCCTTAAGGTCCTCAAGCAAGAGTTGATTCGCATCGGGGAGTTGAATAGCGTTGCCCAGGCCGGTCCGGTTCCAGATGAGGAGGTGGAGTTTTGGATGCCCGACGCGCCGCCGGACGGCGCGGTGGAGAATGGGTTCCGGGACGACGTCAACGGAGGCTGGCTAGAACCTGAGCTAGTGAGAGAAGCGAGGAAGCAAGCTAGTGAGAGAAGCGAGGAAGCTCGAGATGGACTGGATGAGTCGGCAGTCCGTCCACACTGCGTGCCCAGAGTCCGAGTGCTACGAGGCGACGGGCAAGGGCCCGATCAACGCAGGCTGGGTGGACACCAACAAGGGGGATTCTGAGCGGGCTCGATATCGTTCTCGTTTAGTAGCGAAAGAAATCAAGTTGGTCAAGAAGCCCGGTGAGCAGTTGAGTGCTAGCGGGCTCTTTAGTGGGACTCCCCTGCTAGAGGCAGCCAGATTCTTAACAAGTCTCGTGGTGTCACAGAAGTTGTCTAGCCGGGGCTCGCCTTTAAAGCTGGGATTTTGGGGCGTCTCTCGGGCCCTCTTGTACGGGAGGGCTCAGAGAGATGTTTTCATGCGCCTGCCCCCCGAAGAGGGGGAATCTGCCGGCAAGTGCGCTCGGCTCAACAAGTCCCTCTACGGGGCCCAGGGTGCTTCTCATATCTGGCAGGGGGACTTTATGGCCCATCTTGCCAGTGTAGGCTGGAAACAGGGCGTGGCCTCGGCCGCGCTCATTCACAGAGAGAGCGACGGCGGTCGAGGGGCGGTCCACGGTGATGGCTTCATGGTTATAGGAGATGCCGTCATTTTGAGCGACGTAGGTCGTTGTCTTTGGGCTAGGCATGATATGAAATGCACGGGAATCTTGGGGCCTGATTCAGGAGACCATAAGGAGATCGTCTTCCTGAACCGGGTGTTTAGGTCTACAGATTCGCTCTGGGCGGTAGAGATAGAAGGGGATCAGCGCCATGTAGATATCATTCTCCGCGATCTCGGTCTCGATCGCCCGGGCTCGAAGGGCTAGGAAAGCCCAGCAGTCAAGCTTTCACTCGAAGAGGCCAGGGCTCGAGAGGCACTTGCTGTCTTGGACGCTGCGGGAGTTCGTTCGCACCGGCCCTTAGTCATGCGTGCCGCGTATTTGAGTCTCGATAGGCCCGACATTGCCGAGGCTACTAAGACCTTGTCCCGGTCTATGAAGTCTCCGACTACAGCCAACCAGGGTGATATGAAGCGCCTTGGTCGATATCTCGTGACTCGCCGCTGTCTCGTCAGTCGCTTCGAGTCGCAACGTATGCCTACCGAAGTGACAGTAATAGTAGATAAGGATCATGCAGGTTTGCCGATCACCCGGAAGTCTACTTCGGGGATTGTGCGCAAGTTTGGACGCCGCGCTTTGAAGGCGACCACTTCTCTTCAGAGCACGATCAGTTTGAGCAGTGGAGAGAGCGAGTTCTATGCCATCGTGAAGGGAGCCGCAGCTGGGCTTCTAGTGCAGTCGATTGCTCATGACTTGAAAGTTTGTCTTGGCGTGAGTGTTCGTAATCAAGATGATTTTCCAATTCAGCTGGCTTCTGACTCGAGTGCTGCACGTGCGTTTGCGCAACGCAAAGGCATATGCAAGCAGAAACATGTGCAGAGCAGATTTCTTTGGGTCCATGACGCGGTCGCCAAGCGTCGGATTCAAGTAATTCAGGTGGCAACCACCAAGCATGAAAGTGATATGCTTGCTAAGTGCGTGCCTTCAGATGTATCGCGAAAGCACTTGGTGAGTATGGGTTTTCAGTTTCGAGAATGCTGGAGCAAGCTACACAGAAAGCTGGACTGAAGATCTGGCTTCAACCTGCGCTTTAGGAGGAGTGCAGATGTGTAGCTGGGAATGTTAGCGTGTTGCGTTCAAGGTGCGAGCATGTTGTTTGCTTTGTATCGTTTGAGTTTGTTTGCAACTGTTTTGGCTCCAGCACTTTTCGGCGGGAGAGGGGAAAGGTGTTCGTTCATTCCCCGACATATTCTGTACACGCGCGCATGTCGAAATCTGTCGAACGCCCTTGCGCGTGTGCCGTCGCGAGAATCCTCTGCAAAAGAACGGGGCGAAGTGCAGACGCGCGCGTCGTCGCGCGCGCATGCCGAATTCCTTCAAAACCCATCGATTTCGGAAGGATTTCAAAATCGTGTGTTCAAAAAACCTACAACACCCAAAGTTTCGCAACACGGATTTTCAACAAAAGCGTGCGCGCGCGCTCTTGCGTCGTCGTCGTCGTCGTCGTCGTCACCGTCCCTCCTCCTCTCGCGTCGTCGTCGTCGTCGTCCCCTACGGCGTCCTCTGCCTTTCTTCGTGTTCGTCGTCGTCGTCCTCGTTGGCGTCGTGGTCGTTTCCGTCGTCGTTGTCGCCGTTGTCGTCCTTCCTCCTCCTCCTTCGTCGTCGTCGTCGTCCGTCGTCGGCGTCTCGTCGTCGTCCCTCCTATTTCGTCGCCGTCGTCGTCGTCGTCGTTGTTGTCGTCGTCGTCTTCCTTCCTCCCTCGTCGTTGTCGTCGTCGGCGTCGCCGTCCTTCCTCCTTCTTCGTCGTTCGCGTCGTCGCCGTCCTCTCTCCTCCCTCGTCGTTGTCGTCGTTGTCGTCGTTGTCGTCGTTGTCGCCGTCGTCGTCCTCTCTCCTCTCTCGTCGTCGTCTTCGTTGGCGTCGTCGTTGTCGTCGTCGTCGTCGTTGTGTTCGTCGTCGTCGTCGGCGCCGTCGTCGTCGGCGTCGTCGTCATTGTCATCGTCGTCGTCGTCGGCGTCGTCGTCGTCGTCGTCGGTGTCGTCGTCGTCGTGGTCGCTGTCGTCGTCGAAGTCGTTGGAGACGTCGTCGGTGTCGTCGTCGTCGGTGTCGGCGGCGCCGTCGTCGTCGTTGTCGCTGTCGTCGTCGGCGTCGGTGTCGTGGCCAACTGCCATCTGGTACCTGCCGTCACGGTCTTGTCTTAAGAGGTCTTGCGACCAAGTTGCGGGTGGGAGGGTGGGATGTTTGCACGAGCCGTGGAGAGAACAGCTTCAATACGGTCAAAGTGAAGCACCTCGTAGATTCTCTTTTCTAAAAGAAGAATAGACTCTACACCCCCCTGGAGTTAACGGTACCCCCTGGGGCATTGCGATTTCACATTTATTCTGCACAGTCGTCCATCCTCCCTGTGAAGTCATACTATCCCATCCAGGCTGGCATCTTTCCCTCCCGCCATCCTCTGCAATAGATAATACGTGCGCACATTTGTTAATCAATAATCATACGTTTTCAAGAAA
Organism: Prorocentrum cordatum; assembly: GCA_963575745.1. Lineage (NCBI taxonomy): Eukaryota > Dinophyceae > Prorocentrales > Prorocentraceae > Prorocentrum > Prorocentrum cordatum. The sequence continues at coordinate 218,050 of CAUYUJ010011214.1, forward strand.
CCCTTGCAACAATTGAGACAAAGTGCGCACGCGCGCGTCGTCGCGCGCGCATGCCGCAATCCTTCAAAATCCAGAAGGAGTTCAAAATCGAGTTTCCAAAAACACATACAAGAACACAGGGTGCACCACTGACTTGCTAGAAAAACTTACGCGCGCGCTCTTGCGAAATATTAAGGAAACCACATGTTTCCCAATCTTTTCCAGAAGTGCTACCAAACGGGCTTCGCGCGCGCCTGTCGAAATCTTTCGAACGCCCTTGCGCGCGTGCCGTCGCGAGATTTCTCTGCACAAAATGCGACGAAGTGCGCACGCGCGCGTCGTCGCGCGCGCATGCCGAACTCCTTCAAAAACCTTCGGTTTCGGAGGGATGTCAAAATCGTGTGTCCAACAACGTAGAAAAACACAGGATTTCGCAACACGGATTTTCAACAAAAGCTTGCGCGCGCGGTCCTGCGTCGTCGTCGTCGTCGCCGTCCTCCGTCCTCCCTTGTCGTCGTCGTCGTTGTCGTCGCCGTCGTCGTCTTCTGTCTTTCCTCGTCGTCGTCGTCGTCGACGCACCCTTTTTTAATATATATATCTATATATAAAATGTAATCCTATGATACGTGAGAGGCCCATCGTCACAGCTTGGGGGGATTAGACGTTTGGCACTCGGCTTATTCTCAAGGGAAAGGTCCCACCCCCCAACAACAGGCCCAACAGGCCCTTCCCAGCGAGCTGTGACAGTAGACTGGTATTCAAAAGCGGAGCATGCAATGTCACTGTCCCCCCAAACACTTTCGACAGCGGGTTGCCAGCCTCACACGACCCCTCCCCGAAACCTGCACCGGAGGGGCCCGGCAGATGGGTATGGGGGGGGACGCCGGCGCGCACGGAACAGGGGGCCAGCGCGGACGCGGGTCAGCCAATCCCCTCTGATCCCCTAGTGCTGCCCGAGGTTGTGGAGCCACGTGGGGTCGACCTCTTCTTGCCACCCCTTCGCCGACCAGGGCTTGGGAGCCACAATACGGCGCTCGCGCGTCCCCGCGTACTTGGGCGGGGGTGGGTCTCACAAGCCGTGATCCCGCCAGGGGGATCTTCGGATCACGTATGATCCCGTCATCGAGGCAGGGGCGACGACACTGAACCTGTCGGCAGAGATAGAGGACCTCCTGGAGGTGGGCATGTGTTTAGTCATTGAGGGTGGTGGCAACTCAGAGACGGTCTGCATTGCTGGCTTAGCGCCAGTGCAGCTCACGAGCCCCACGCAGTTCGGGTACCCCGCTGGCTCAACGATCACACTTTTGAACGGTGTCATTTCCACTTCGAATACTTCGATGGTCATTCGCAGGGCTGATGCCGCACCCTTCGACCACCTTGCATTATGTAGGCTGTGGTTTCCGTGCAGGCGTTGATCGAGACATGTGAGAAACGGCAGGGGATTGAGAAATGATCGGGAGCAGGTGGAGAAGGAGAGTATGGATGAGGCTGAGGGGGACGAGGAGACGATCACGGGACGAGGGATGAGGGAGGAGGCATAAGAGGGCGGAAGGACGAAGCGGCAGGAGGGATAAGAAGGCGGAAGGAGGCAGGAGGGATAGAGCTACGGAGAGAAGGGGGGAGGAGGGAGAAAGGATGGAGGGAGGGATGGACGGCCGTGGGCTGCCCAGGCTGCCTCCGACGGCTCCGTTGGGCCGTCTGGCCCGCATGTTGGCGGCCGTGCGGGGCCGTCTTGGCCGCATGTTGGGCTGTCCGCGGCCTCTGCGTCTATCTTGGGCCGTCTTGGGGTCATCTCTTGTTCTTCTTGCGTTTTATCTTGAGGGTTGCTTCGGCCACCGCAGTGGCCATCTGGTGCCCGCAAGATTCACCATGCAGCACCCTCAAACGCACTGTTGGGCGGCACTGACGGTGGGGCCTCCCCATCAATGCCGGCGCACCTTAAAATGAACTGGGGGACACAGGGAGCGGAAGCGAGCGTGTGCCCGCGGCCGCGTCGGCTCAAGCGGCCAGCCGCCCAGATATGATTGTGCCTCATCGCGAGGCACACGATTGCTATCGAGACCAACAGGACCCTCCTATTGCTTAAGATGGCACATCCTCTCCTACTGGGACTATCGCTACTACGGTACAACAGAGCAGGAGCTTGGCTTCGCGTAAGGCGAAGCTGCCGGTTGGGTCTCCCAACCCCCTTCAAACTTGGTAGCGGAGCTGGCCTATGGTGGTCAGCTCTAGCTCTACTCCCCACCATCCACGGCACTATCTGGTGGACTACGGACGTGGTGGAACATCAGGGTGCAGTGGGTTTGCGCGGAGGAATATACATAATTACGCATTATCGTAAGGACACTGACAGCGATACCTCTGCTTACGCGGGGGTCTCTTGTTTACGTCCTATATCCCTGCGCTACTACACTCCTGAAGTCCACACACCTACTTCAGTTGGAAACTTCTTCGAACTCACAATGCACGGAAACACGCGATACGATACAGTGCCGCCTTTTCCCCCACGCAGACTTACGACTGCACAACGGAAGCCCCGACCGACTACATCCGACCACGACTTACGGGGCCATTGGATTGGTGTTACTATCTTTGGGCTCATACGGGTCGCTATCGGGTGTGCGGTAGGACATATGCGTGGCGGAGACGACACAAGAACGACCGGCCCTTACTGGGACCCAGCCGGTCAAGTACCTTTTTCGCGAACTCGTCCGCGAGGTACATGCCTGGATCAACGTGGCCATAGGCAACATGACGCCCTCCCAGCAAGCTGCAGCCTTGCAGCGAGGTTTGGGAGGTCTCGCACGGACCATAGCCATGAGAGTCCCCCAGCAGTTATCAACTTTGGCGTCAACATAGGTGGTCGCCATACCAGCGGCGTCACCTACATCATGTTTCTCTTAAGCACGAAGTTCGAGAACTTAGAGGAGGAACGCCAATCCAACTCTGGTACAGATCTCAGCGACTGACGAGTCCATGCGGGGGAACGCATCGACCAGACGTTAGCACGCTTCGAGATAGCCCGCTATGAAGCTGAAACGGCAGGCTTCAACATCCCCAATTTCCCAATCTTAACCGTGATCTTATTCAGAGCTCTTGGAGTGGGGACATCGCGTGCACAACAACTCCTGCAGCCTCTAAACCACCACATGCCAAGATACCAGCAACAACTTGACGCTCTACTCGAACGTATGAGGTCACATGCTCACATTGCGGAGAGACCCCCTGGTAAGGTGGAATTTTCAGTCACGGCCACCGAACCGAGACCTTTCACTTGGAGGCTAACGCAGGGCAGCCTGCCAACAATGTCTGGAATGATGATCCACAACCAACTGAGACCACTACACTGCTGGCTCAGAATGGTGGAACGGCCTCGGGGTCTCAAGACTCCTGGGCCAGGCTTCGGGGGCCGCCCGACGCGGTATCCCCCGCGCAAGCCATGGCCCTAATTTTCTCAGCGGGGCAACCTGACGAGTCCGACTTCGACTCCGATGCTGACGCCGATGCGTCTTCGGACGATGAAGCCACAGTCCTTGACTACTCGGATATGCCTACATGAGCAACAGGCGCAATGGCTATTTTTAGGGTACCAATAACATGAGCGCAGATGGAGGCGATTCCTGAAGAAACCAGTCCGCTAGGTACGGCGTATCGTACGACGAGCACTCAAGGGAAAAGGCAAGGGTCGAAGTAAGGGCGAAGGTAAGCACCGGCGACTGCATGGTGGTAGCATATGAGCAGTCCTAGCATCCTTCACCGGGCCACAGTGTGCAGACATGTTTTTAGATGCAGGCAGAAACCGCAGGCATACATCAGGAAAAGGTAAAGGACGTCGGGGGGGGGGGGGGCCGAAGGATGCCAATGGTAAGACTATGGAGTGCGACGTATGCCACAGTACACAGCACTTTCGCCGCGAATGCCTTCAAGGCGATGGGAGAGGCAGGGGTCCGTCAAAGCGTCTGGCTCAAACCGACTCTGACATGCTGTATGTTGATTGGGAGTCTCTTTTAGCTGGCCCCGCCGATAGCTCAGCTGCAGTTGTCAACTTCATGGCTGCCAGATACCTTGGCGCCAGTCTGATCCTCGAGAATTGCGCCGACGAGCTGTTCGGGGAGGTGTTCACTGGCCACAACGATATCGATCTGGCAGGTTGGCTGGGCATACCCATCGCGGGGCAACCTGCAGATATTGAATGCGTCGAGAACTTCCACGTACCCGCCGAAGGAGATGCAGACATGGCGGGGCACCCGCGGATTCAGAAGCCACCATTCCTGCGGCAGACGAGGAAATGCAGTTGATGCTTCATCATCGGGTTATTGGAAATCCGACAAATATGGAATTGAGTGACGATGACCCTTTGCGGGGAAGCCCGCGAGACGTTAGTGATTTGTCTGAGCGCATTCAGTATGAGCTTGGCCATAATGAAAGATTCCAATGCACACTCGTCGCTTCGGACCGCTCTTTGAGCCGCTTGAAGCGATCCACAGGCCGCCAGGTCTCGGGGAAAAAGGATCGCGCCTACGACGATGACGAAGAATTAGAAGATAAGGATCGTCTAGCGCGTCGCGATCGGATCCCCAGTCGCTCACTCAATCGCGCGCGTGCGCGCTCCAGTGGCGCTCGCTCCATCGGCCTTCAGCGCCCTCGTCCTCCTGGAGCGGGAGCTTCAAGAGGCCCCTCCATGGCAGACCAGGGAGGGGTCGTCTGCGGGGGCACCCGCCTCGAGAGGATCAATCGCGAGAAGAATATCCAGAAGGCAGAATTCTGCGCCTCGCTGGCTGCGCGGAAGCTGGATTGGCTCGCCAGCACATGCCCCCAGATAAGATGCAATATTGGTTGGGCCGGGGTTGGACTGAGCATCGGATCCGTCGCTGGTATTATCCCCGCAATGTTGAACGAAGTGAAGAAGGCAAGATCGCACGCTCAAAAAGGACAGGACCTGGTAAAACACCAGAAAAGAGTGTCAAGCGCGACCTCAAGAGAGCTGTCATCGAGGAGAGGAAGCGTTACAGGGGTGTTTGTTGCACGTGCCCCAACTGCGCCGACCACGGGCCTGGCTGCCCTATGAGACACCCATCGAGGAGCCCATCAGGACGGGGTTGGCCCCGCGGAGGAAGCTCCCGAAGGGTGCGCCTCGGCCGACTCCATTATCACGGGCGTCACGTGCGAAACGGACACCCCTAGAGATCCGGATTGCGCCGTCACAGCAGAAATCGATCTTTCTCCTGGAAGACGGATTGCCTACCGCGCTGGAGGTGCAGGCTGGTTAAAGATCAGCATAGAACGAAGGCTGACTTCTACCAGGTACCTCTTGGCAGGGAAGCAAAAGGCCACCATCCATAATCTGGCCCTCGGAACGCCGAGCGGCATCGACCTGAACCCTGGCCGGGATCCCGTGCGATGTGGGCCATGGGTGCCGTCTGGGGCAACGGCTAAGGCAGCTCCCAAGCCGAATCCAGATCCGCCTGTTGATGTTTCTCATCTTCGGATTCGTCGAGTCCGTCGCTCGGTCCTGATCAGCTCAGACCACCGCCCAAGCAGAAGAACAGGATGAGCCCAGATGATCCTAACCCTGGAGACAGCAAGCAGCAACGACCTGCGGGTCAACCTGCTGATAGACGTCGATCCAAAGGGCCAGCGGTGGCTGCCGCAGCAGCTGCGTTCCAAGGCACCAGCGCACCTACTCCGAAGGGCCCTGTGCCACGTCGCGGCTCTACACCGGGTCGGGCGCGCGCGACTGGCTGGATGCCTGCGCTGGAGGGATCATTGAGGGATGTTTCTTCAACGCGGCGCAGCACCGACAAGATATCTTGGAGACCGCATCAAAGGCACAAGGGGCAGCCCCCAAAGATAAGACAGCCGATCGCTACAACATCAAGGAGAAGAAACGCCAGGACTTTCACATCAGCGCCCCGCCAGGGACTCCTCGGACGCCTAGGGGAACAGCCGGCGCTGCCTTATCATCGGCAGGCGTTCGTGCACCCGCAGCATCGGCGACGGCCCAGAGTTCAGCGGGGCAGCCTGCTCAGAGTTCTGCAGGGCAACCTGCTCAGAGTTCTGCATGGCGACCTGCTCTTAACTTTGGAGATGCCGAATCTCGACAGTATGTACTGGGGCAGTTTACGAATTTCCAATCGCGCGATGATCAACCCAGCATACCATCCTCATTTTGATGACGGGTCTGACCGATACAACGTGGTGAAATTCGACCTTGAGGATGCCGCCGTCTTCGCTGACGAGGACGCTCATACGCGCCAGACGGCACGTGGCATTGTACGTAAACGCCCGACGGTCGCGTGCGATTCGGAGAAGGACGATTTGATTGGGACCCTCAACGCAGAGAGTATCAAAAGGCCAAAGTTGAGCCTTGAGGAGCAGCGCCACTGCTCCGAGTGGCCTACGACTGCTCTTCGCCACAGACCCTTTCATAACAACCATCTCTCTGGTGGGGTCCTGCGAGCAGTATCGCCCTTCGATGACTTCGGTGGATGGATTGAGCTCTCAGAGCTGCTCAACCACTGGCCACCTGAAGGATCTGATCGGTATCATCACAAACACCTGGAGATTGTGCGCCAGCGGCTCAGGAACCGACACTGGGCATGCCAGACTTTAGCTGCGTTGAACCTGATTGGCATGGTTACCATACTGGAATGCAGAAAAAAACAGACTGCAGCTTAAGAAGTGCCAGTGCGCCTCTGAGTCGCACGAGACGTATTTCATCCGCCCAAGCAACGGTCACAGCAGCCCTGGGATAAAGTGCCCTGAATCATTGTATATGAGAATTACAGGTTTGCTTGTTCCAGGCGCACCTTGTTATTTCATTCATGGTGCCCAGTGGGCAAAGATCCAGAATATATTCAGCATTGGGCTGTCATGCCGCGCTGACGACACCAGCAAGAAGAGGGGCATACAGTTTGCTCATGCTTGCCCATATCTACCGGGCGACACTAGATTCCAGTCCGGCCTCCGCGTTGACTCCGAGGTATTGGTTATGGTTAGTTTGAAGAACCTGCATCGGGATAATATGTCGATCTGTTGGCGCTCGGCAAATGATCTCATAATGTCAGCAGGTTGGGACGGCAGAATTCTTCCGATCCACGTCGTTCAGCTTATCAGTATTCTGCCCAACGAATATTGCGCGTACAACCGTGTGCAGTGTGGGACACGCCTGGATCAATTTCTTGTACTTGCGGGATAACAATCATCTGTATCCGGGTCGTGATCTTTCTATCGAAAGGATGTGCGAATTTCGGAATGATGCATCATCGTTGAAAGATTGGTTTACCCCAAAGACCCCCTACAAGTTGAAGTGTCCCGAACCGACGCCCATCCAGGGAGTCGAGTTTTCAACCGTGTTCATGATGCAGGCCATGTATCAAGCGGGGGCACCTGCAGGGGGATCTGATGGATCTTGGATACAGGCCCAAAGTGCGGACGCGACACGTCTGACTTCAAGTGGCATTATTCCACCGACACGCTATGCGCGAACGATCCGTGGCGTGCTCAGGTGCAGCAGCGGCCAGTACCTGCAGGGCAACCTGCATGGTTCGCACCTATGAGCCCAGCCACAACTCGATTTGGGATTCCACAAGGTGCTGGGAGCACCAATAGCCTGCAGGCAAGGCTCCAAAGCATCCGGATGGACCCGCAGCTCTACCTGGTTTCGCAGGCGACATCGCCAGTCGCATCGCCGCGCCCACATGCGGGGCAACCTGCTTTTCCGGATCACCATGCTGTACAGAGGGCCGAGAGCTTAGTTGGTCAGCAAGAGTGGATGCACCAGCAGGTGCGCGAAGCCGCTCAGAGCATGCTTAGGGGCGGCATCGACCTCCCTAGCGCCAACTGGACGCCGCCTTGGGAGTATGTTCCGGACCCAAATCCATCGCCGGACAACCCCAATCTGTTTGGATACGCGGCAGCATTTTTCAGTCATCCTACATGCGATCCGACAGTTGCGGAACGCCCCACAGCAGCACCGATGGACTTCCCATTGTATCCTGACTATCACGCTCAGGTAAGTGGTGCTCCTCGTGTGGGGACGCAGCCGGGAAACCCGTATGTACGAGCGACGGCCGACGATTTCTACCAGTCTCAGTTGACGCGCGGCTCGGGTTACACGTCAGGTATGCCGGGCCAGATTCCTCATTATGGATATTTGGCCGCCCCTGTGGATTCAGATGTGCAGCAGCAGGCGCCGGGCCTGGTTGCGCCATCATCCATGGGGGAGCTGCGCCCAGAGATTCTGGCCAGTCGTGAGGCGCAGCAGGCCAACGTCGCGATGCAATCGGCCCGCCAGCGTCGCAACCATCAGCGCCAGGCAATTAGGATGCTGGGCCGTGCGGGGCAAACTGCTACTCCAAATGCAGCAGGGACACCTGCAATTAACCCGGCAGCACTTGCAGAAATGCAGCTACCGTCGGTCCCACCGATTCGACATGGAGTTGGTGATACCACTGGAGCGCCAGACGCGTATCAGGCCATCGGCAACACCGCCAATCATCAGCGACGGTGACTTCAACAAGTGTGCCATATGCCTGGAACACTTCATGCATCGCGACAAGGTCTGGAGGCTTCAGTGTGGCCACATATTCCATGCACAGTGCTGGGGTCGAGTTGCACATGCTCATGTGGACAGACAGTTGGCTGGCAATCTGGAAGGTACCGCAACTGAAGCATTGCGCCATCTACAGGGGCGTTGGTTGAATCACATCTGAGTTTCATTATACCCTTGCTGGAAGTCAGGATGCACAGGGTCGTCATGGAGAGATACTCCGAGGGGCTAACGAATTCAGGGGCCTTCGCGAAGAGCTCAACCGCGTCACGGCGATGATGGCGCACAACACGGCAGCCCCTGCAACAACGTCAGCGTGGCAACCTGCGTCATCAGCCAACGCGGCACAGGGGACGGAGGCCACCGCGGCTGCTGTTGATGCGCCTGTGCCACTAATAGCGGAGACCGCCAACAATGCAGGGACGCCTGCTGCAACCGCACCTGCCGCGGTGCCGGTCAACGACATGTGGTAGCCATCGACAGGAGCGCTTAGTGGCTTCAGTCTCCACGTGCCTACATGCCATACGCGCGAGACACCCGTCCGCGCAGCCAGCGCAGAACGGAGGGCCCGGTGAGCGTGCGCAGTGGCATCAGTGCGATATCCGAGCGCGACATGTTGCATACTGTGTTAATGGTAAACACAGATGGTATGATGGGCATGCGTGCTGACGAGGATACGTTCCTGAACATGCCTACCACATCTGCATCGCGCCCATTCACATATGACGAACATCATACGTCCTGGATCTTCGAGAAGAGCCCCTTTACGGAAGAGGGGGCCCGTGGATACATGAACGTTTTTATTTACATCTCTGCCAAGAACCGGCTGGGTATTGGAGCTGAGGCGCCGCAGGGGCATACATGGTACGACGCTGTCTGAAGTGCCAGGACTGTTTGGAGACCGCCATGAATGGGCTCTGGCAGCAAACGGTGGAACCATGGTGGATGGCATGCTGACAATCCTTCTGGACATTGGCAGCAACATCAACTTCATTGGTTTAAAGGCGGCACAGACATTCGAACAGGTATCCCGTTCCCACGGACACGCCATCAAGAGGCTGAACCTGGCGCAGAGGCTCTACGTGCCGGGAGTGGGACATGGTGCCGCGGTATGCGATAAGTCCTTGCACTGCAAGATTGCAAGGAAAGGGGGGGCCCGGCGGGGGCACCTGCTGTGCCGAGACTTGATACCTACTCAGCAAACGTGGCTGAGGGTTCAGGGGAGAACCTCCCTGCTATTCTGGGTCTGAGGAGTATGTCCAACATGGGGGCTGTCCTGACCCTGGAGCAGGTGCACGAGAAGATGATCATCCCTGGCTCTGAGATGTACAGGTTTCTACTAGGAAAAGGTGCCAGAGTGCTTGATTTGATGAAGACGCCTTCTGGACATCTGGCGCTCAAAGTTGACGAGTACGGGGCCGCGACTGAGAATAAAGGGTCGACGTCTTTTACTATTATGTCCAATCCTCAATGCGAGGATGGCCCGTTGCTTGTGAAAGAGGCATCTGATCCAGAACCAGCCGCGGGGGCACCTGCTGTGAGTGATGCCCATACATATGATGTCACAGGATACCAAGGGCATCAGCTTCTACATCAACGAGGAGACGTTCGCGCAGGAATATGTCCTTCGGGACTACCCTACCTCAGCCGACCAGGACTTCGCCTTGCGCAACTTGCAGGCGAAGACATGTCCGGCCATTTACGTGGAGGGCACAAAGTGGACGCCGCACGATGCGCAGGCAGAGGCACTTGCGGAAGTGGATAATGCCGCTGAGAGGCCTGTTATTTCTACGTCGAGCAGCGGCTCTGCAGCGCAGCATGGCACGGGCATTTGGACGCCCCCATCGCCACATGAGTGACGGGGACAGGCGCGCGCCACGGCCACCTGCGCTTGCTCGGACAGGCCAAACACTCAGGTGCTGTCATCAAATGCGGGGAAACCTGCATTCTTTTCCCAGGCGCCGGCTGTGCGCGCCAGGGACAGTGGCAAGCCCGGCTGCGCGGCTGCCGCGAATAGCAGTGGGCCCGGCTGCGTGGCCGCTGCAGAGGAAGAGTGCTCATCGCATCATTATCATTCCCGTGCTTTTGTAATTGAGGATATACGGACAGCTTGCGCTGAACTCCGAGCCCGTGGTTATATGTGTGACCGTATTACACATACAGAGGTTATGACCTCCACTGGTACACAATATTTGGGTGCTTTACTCTCGGGTGGTTACCAACTGTTATGGGCGGCGACGTCTGCTGATTGGCACGTGGGACTTCCTGGGAAGCGGGCAGGGCCACACTGCCAACGAATCCAAAACTTGATGGCCAAGGCTCGGGCTCTGCGCGTGACTATTGTGCTTTTGCGGCCGTCGGGATACTTCTGGAAACAGGGTCCTATACGAGACGCCAATGAAGATCTTGACTTGCAGGTCGTACGTATGCGATTCTGCCATTTCGGTTTGAAATGCGATTGTTTTAGTCAGTTGCCTAGCGGATCACATCTGCAAGCGGCAACTACTTGCACTCGCATCCCTACCAACTTGCGGAGGCGCACGTGTCAAACAGCAGGGGAACTTGCACAACTTACTGAGCATGCCCTGGACTGGTATGGACCAGGTGCTCAGAAGGCCAATTGGCGCAACAAGACGTTGGCTATCATGGCCGCAAGACTGCTTTTTCAAATCGATTTAGACAAGACGCAGAGAAAACACACAAGTGCTGTACACCTTAGCATCCAAACTCGAGTGGGTAAAGGAGTTCGAACTTACGTTCAGTCTCCGAAGAATGGCCTCTGAGTGAGACCATGTCGTCAGACGGGCAACGATGAACCTGGGCGATAATACGACCATGTAAGACATCAAGATCCAGGGTCAGCCTATTGGGTACAACTGCAATGCGCCGTGACCGAATGGTGTCTCCAACATCCGTACTCGACTTTACTAGGAGCAGCCCGAACCGGCTTTCATCGGACACGGGGGCCCACGTCCACGCCCAAGGCGAGTTGCGATCGTCGATGACGATCGTCTCCCACCCCCTTCGATTGAGCGCGGCCGCGTGCTCCCCTCTATTCCCGATTTTCCGACACTCAGTTCACCTGATGCTGCGCAACAGACTGAACAGTAGACAGCACTACCGACCGATGTCCGAAACAAACAAAAAGAATAACAGAAATCAGACAAAGAAGCGGGCATCAAACCACGCAAGATACTTAAGATAGTCGAAGAAGGCAACGATGACTGCGGAGATGACCTATTCGGATTTGGTGCGCAGTACACCGACGTACCCCTTGACTCCGACACGGAAAGCGATGATGAAGAGGGAACCTTCATCACATTACCTGCGGGGCTACTTGCTGGATCCTACGCAGATGCATTCTCCATAATCCCCATCTTCTATTATAGACGTCACAACAACATAAACCTATTAAAATTAATTAAAAGCGTGGAGGTATCTCGTAGCTATCATTCAGCCGAGGTTTGTCCTCAGGGGGAAACCTCGACAAACGCTCCTTTGCTGACCTTGGAAACAAGGATGTCCAGGATGCAGTGATGCACTATCTAGACGCTTGTTTCGTCAATGTTGTTATACTACAACCCAACTGCAGAACGACTGGACTACCTTCCTACTTCAGCGCCCAGGTCAAGTACGATACCTGTCATTAACACCACAAAGAAGATCTGCCGCATCTCAAGTTTTGTGGTAAGGTTGCTATACGTCAGAGCGATCTTCCACGATTTTGTTTACGAGAGCAACCAGTTGGTACTTGGGTGGATCAAATACTACCGTGGACCACATTGGCCAAAGGCAAGGGCACTTGGAAGGTGAATATGGACCACTGTGCACTTGGTTTGCGCGATTCCCATGGGGTACTGATACGAAAACCGACCGACATCATGGCCAACCACCGCCTTCTATTTACCCTTTTTGAGCGAAGACGACGTGCTGCTCATCATCAACATGCATCGGAATGAACAGAGAACTGTCCATGGGTACACATTGCACTCCAAAGATGCAGGCGCTCTTTGTCGATGCAGTTCAGATCTCTCCCAGGTAAACCGTGATTCCTTCCATGGTCGCCCTTATTCATCCACCGTGTTAGTTACCAACGGCAGGGGATACGATGTGGACGACCCGATTCTCCCTCGGCAACCCGACGGCTCGATTGTGAGACCACCTTCGGGAGTGCTCGGGTGTCCGGCATGCGCGGATAATGTCAACATGCGTTCTCCCTCGCATGACAGAAATCCCAGGCATTGCAGGTGGTGCGATAAGGAAGACCACCATTGGGAATGTCCGAGCTGCAAGAAGAACTACGGCCAGAACGAGCCTGGACATGTATTAACACCTGGCAAGTGTAAGTTTGCCAAACCCTGGAAGCTGCCCGACAATCACGGACAAGTACCACCGGCCCCTGCCGAACCCGCAGCAGGACCTCCCGAGGCGCCAGCCGCGCCACCACATACGCGGCTACGAGCACCAAGACCCGGCGCTAGAGCCGGACCTACAGCGGGTGCGAGCAGCCACGAGATGACCGTAGGCAGACATGCTGCTGAACCTGCTGCAGGGCAACCTGCCTCGATTGGAGCTCGGAGTTCGGATGACCATCTCCGACTGCCACAGGTTAGAGTCAGACGTGGCCGACAGCAAGGTGGAGATGCGCTTCCTCCGCCACCAGCGGGTAAGTTTGCTGCGCGACCGCGACTTCCAGACTGGTCACGGTTCGACGTACAAATCAGTTTACAAAATCTACGAAGCCCTGACCCAAGCGTGGTAACACGCGAGTTGCTGAAGCTACACTTGCGCTGGTTCCATGCGAAAGATCTTAAGATGAGACTCATCTTAGCTAAGATGGGTCTGGACAACGTCAGACTCAACCTGGTTACAGGTGTCTGCGACGCATGTCGGGGGTGCAGGGCTTGGGACAAGCCTGGGCATACGGTTATGCTCTCCACTGCACTGCTTGGTAACTTTCACGAAGAAGTGGAATGTGACCTGATGTTCTGCAAACAAGAACACAATATCTTTCATAGCATCGATCGTTGCATCCGGTATGCTACTGGAATGAGGTACCAGACAAGACGATGACCAGTATCCTGGATGCATATCATCAGTGCTGGATGCAGTTTGGACCTGCAAGGTACTTTACTCCGACGGAGAAGGTGCCCTCAACAACGACACTGCGAAAGCAGCCCTTCAGGCAAAGGGCACTGAACTCAGGGTACGTGCGCGTGGACAGCACGCTACGACGATCGAAACCAGAAATGACATGTTATGCCATCTACTTCGTGTCATGGAAGCTGAACTCAACAGGTTTGACATACCTCTTGTGCTCACACGACTACTGCACGAGGCCTTGTTCGCCGCCAACGCGTTCACCTTCTACAGCGAGGTGTCTCCATGCAACGCTCTGTTTGGGCGGCATCCAGCAATCCTTCCTGACTTACCTGTCTTGGGCCACGAGCGGCCGACGGAAACGTCGGATCATTCTCGTGAACAGACGATATGCAAGGTATGCATTGAAGCAATCTCACAGGCCACAGTAGTAGCTAAGACCAATCGTGTCTTACGCATTAAGACAACTGTCACCAGTCAGCATTACTACGATGAAGGAGACATGGTCGATTTTCATCGCCCCACAACTACGAAGGGCGAGTGGGGAGGCTGGACTGGCCCATTCCCCGCTGTAAAGAACGATCCCGAAAGGGGTCAAGTCATGAGATGTCCAGGTCAATGCGGTGATGCACGACATTCGCTCTATATTGAAGCACTGATAGCCCGAGAAATTGGCTCCGTCAACGCTGCACTACGGGCAATGTCGGCGTTCGTGGCCAGTTTGCCAGCGGGGGGACTTGCTATGACATTCGGCTACGTTCCGGCCAAGAAAGGGGCGCTTCAAATGACGATTGCAAGCCGTCTATCTCCTAAGGTACACCTAGCCGTACAGTACCTTATTTGAAGTTTCTTCCGCATCGAGACCGTAGTTTCTGTCAGGTTAGCTAAGAGTATCCATAAGCTACCTCCGGTTGCTTACGCTGACAGCTGCGCGTTGGTCCATTATGGCAACGACGTGAATCCAGGATTTCACTACTATGAAGCAGAAGGCACCGCACTGAACATACACGATATAACTGGATCAGCACATTCGAGAATCATCCAGCGCCTAAAGTCCACCAAACCTCAAGCAGGTTTTGACCAGGGCATGACAAGGTTTGAGGAATTGGCGGATGAACCGACATCGGATGGAACCGCAAGAGAAGCCTCAGAAGCCGAACCACCACATGATGATGGACGGTTTTCTACGATCTACGGAGTCGGATGCCGATCTCGAGTCACATGTCATGGAAGTGTGGTATGCAGAACTACAAGATGAAAATGAACTGCTGGAGGCAACTCCGCCAGAGGACCTTTTCAGAATGCCCGCGCAGATGGTTCCAGACCGAAGTTCGCTGATCACTGTAGCTGATGAGCAGCGGGGACACCTGCCTAAGTGGGGACGCACGCGCGACTCCGACGCCGAGGAGACGCATCATGTCCCAAGGGTTTCCATGGTCGAAGACTGCAGCTACGGACTGTACGCATACGAAAATGGACAGTATGTAGAACTCTGCTTCACGGCAGAAATGTCAAAGGTAGTCCTGTCCGAAAAACAACGCATGATACTAGATGCCCGCCGTGTGACCACTATGTGAGCATATGTTACCGCCGCTGCAAAGCAAGCTGTGGTCGTCAAGGAAGACGACCTCTTCGCGAAAACTGACATCAAGGCGAATCCCGAGAAAGCATCGAAGGCCCTCTACACTGAACTCGACATGGTTCGACAATAAGTGTTTCAAAATGCAAGACATATCTAAAGCGTCAAACATCACGACTTCGAGGTACGCGTGCAAATTGAAGTTTGTGAAGAACGAGAAGGGCGAGATGGAACGCACCACCAGATTACGCTTGGTACTCCGAGGCTTCATGGGCCTTGAAGCCTTCGACGCAGAAGCGTTTTTCGGGAACAGCGCAGCGGTCAAGCCAGAGACTACTCGCTACAACGGCAGCGTGCAAGAATCAATGGATCATTGCTTCCCTCGACATCAACATGGCCTTCCTGAAAGGGTTGACCTATCAGGAGCGTGCTGAGGCAACTGGTGAAAAGGAACGCGTGGCGTGCTTTACTTTGTCGCCTGGATCGGCCACGGTGCTTCGGACTCTCCCAGGATTCGAACGCTACGACGAGATTGCTTGCAGTGCTTGAAACTAGGCGCTGGCACCAAGGATGCACCGCGAGCTCTCTCACTAAAGCTCAGAAGGGCAGCGCGGGGTTTTGGTATACGACCCGCGTCCTACGACGAGGCGTTCGAGACGAGCAGCAACCTGCTTACGGCCAAACATGTTGATGATATCAATGTGGCCGGTACTGAGGACACCATTGACAAGTGTGTCAAGTGCATAGAAGACACGTTTGGCAAGTGTAACTCAACAGGCACGCATGCGCCAATTGTGCTGTGATATATACCAAGGGTGAGGGCGGCAATGTTACTCTGGGCCAAGACGAATACATCAAACAGCTCCGTCCTATACAACGCCCCGAACTTACTGGCGCCGACGCTGACGCTCAGGCATCCATGATGGTTGCAGGCATGTTCGTCAGCCTCAGGGGTCCGCTGGCATATGCGTTAATCACCCAGATGTGGTTGATGGTGCATGTTGCATCTCTACAACGTGTCCAAGAACTGACCAACATTCAAGTGCGACGACTGAACGCGATCACCAGGAAGCTGCAGGCCTGCCCCAAGAAGATCGTCTATCAGGCGATGGCCCCCGCGGGCGGGCTGACCTGCGTGCGCAGCGACTCAGGATACCGACGCCTGAGTGGAGACGCCGATGACGACGTCAAAGGCTATGGTATTCGCGGGGCAAACCTGCTACGGCGTGGAAACACGCCATCCGGTAAACCTGTCGTCCATTTGATCGATGCGCGCTGCAAGTCTCACCGCTTGCAGGTCCGCTCGAGTTATTCAGCAGAGACACTAGCAGCAGCCCGTAATTTGGTAGACTGTTATCCCACGATTGTGACTCTGCACAAGCTCCACGCGGGGTCGCTCACGCCCGCTCAGTTTAAATACATACTTGAGCTGGGTGGCCTGAGCATCAAGGTCACTTTGACCATAGATGCTGAGTCTGTTTTTAAGTCCTTGTCAAGCAAGGACTTGAAGAAACCGACTCTGTGCACCCTTTTAGGACACATCAGTTGGATACGACAGATGATGGAGCGTGGAATCGTGCACAGTATTCAGTGGTGCGACACCCGCGACATGACTGCGGACGGTCACTCCAAGGGGAGCATCGACAACTTGCGTGCGAGTCCACCTTTCTTATGGCCCCGCCATTTTTCTGTCCTTTTGTATAGTAGCTGCTGTATATGCTGTAAGGGGGCGGCGGACTCACGCTTCGTTTCCCCCCCCCGACTCTAAAGTGAGCTGGGGGACGCAGGGAGCGGAAACGAGCGCGTGCCCGCGGCCGCTTCGGCTCAAGCGGCCGGCCGCCCATATATGATTGTGCTTCATCGCGAGGCACACGATTGCGATCGAGACCAAAAAGACCCTCCTATTGCTTGAGATGGCACATCCTCTCCTACTGGGACTATCGTTGCTACGGTGCAACAGAGCAGGAGCTTGGCTTCGCCTAAGGCGAAGCTGCTGGCTGCGTCTCCCAACCCCCTTTAAACTGGCGCGCCCCCACCCCGAAATTCCCCTGCCAGTGGGGCGCAGCAGTCAAAGAGCTTGAGATAAGCTGGAGCCGCCTGTCAACCGACTGTCGATGTCAAAAGCATGCCCCCCCCACCGGGGACAAACACTCGCACTTGACAGCGCGGGGCCTCCGTTGTTCATAGCATTGCTGCGGCGTTCTAGATGTTGTTTCACTTTTCGTTTTTGGTTCCCACCAAAATTGTGAGGAGACGTACTTCCAGAGAGTGGACGTCAGACAGGCGGCATAGTGACATTTGGAAACGATAAGCGATAACATTGGAATGCAAGCGGAAAGAGGAAAAACGGCAAGGCAATGGGCAGGAAGGCCACGGGCCAATCCCAGACCTGAAGAGTGACAACACATGACGCCCATACATAGAAAACATTTTTCAAACGGGACAACAACGCCCCCCCCCCCCCCCCCAGTCTTGTTTACGATTACATGGGTGCGAGGCCCATTGTTACAGCTTGGGGGGATTAGACGTTTGGCACTCGGCTTGTTCTCAAGGGAAAGGTCCCGCCCCCCAACAACAGGCCCTTCCCAGCGAGCTGTGACAGTAGACTGGTATTCAAAAGCGGAGCATGCAATGTCACTGTCCCCCCAAACACTTTCGACAGCGGAGCCCCAGTCATCGTACATTGCCAGCGTCACACGACCCCTCCCCTAAACCTGCACTGGAGTGGCCCGGCAGAGGGGTATGGGGGGGGGACGTCGGCGCGCACGGAACAGGGGGCCAGCGCGGACGCGGGTCAGCCAATCCCCTCTGATCCCCTAGTGCTGCCCAAGGTTGTGGCGCCACGTGGGGCCGACCTCCTCCTCCTTCGCCGACCAGGGCTTGCCACCCCTTCGCCGACCAGGGCTTGGGAGCCACAATACGGCGCTCGCGCGTCCCCGCGTACTTGGGCGGGGGTGGGTATCACAAGCCGTGATCCCGCCAGGGGGATCTTCGGATCACGTATGATCCCGTCATCGAGGCAGGGGCGACGACACTGAACCTGTCGGCAGAGATAGAGGACCTCCTGCAGGTGGGCATGTGTTTAGTCATTGAGGGTGGTGGCAACTCAGAGACGGTCTGCATTGCTGGCTTGGCGCCAGTGCAGCTCACGAGCCCCACGCAGTTCGGCTACCCCGCTGGCTCAACTTTCACACTTTTGGACGGTGTCATTTCCACTTCGAATACTTCGATGGTCATTCGCAGGGCTCGTGCCGCACCCTTCGACCACCTTGCATTATGTAGGCTGTGGTTTCCGTGCAGGCGTTGAGCGAGACATGTGAGAAACGGCAGGGGATTGGGAAATGATCGGGAGCCGGTGGAGAAGGAGAGTTTGGATGAGGCTGAGTGGGACGAGGAGACAATCACGGGACGAGGGATGAGGGAGGAGGCATAAGAGGGCGGAAGGACGAAGCGGCACGAGGGATAAGAAGGCGGAAGGAGGCAGGAGGGATGGAGCTACGGAGAGAAGGGGGGAGGAGGGAGAGAGGATGGAGGGAGGGATGGACGGCCGTTGGCTGCCCAGGCTGCCTCCGACGGCTCCGTTGGGCCATCTGGCCCGCATCTTGGCGGCCGTGCGGGGCCGTCTTGGCCGCATGTTGGGCTGTCCGCGGCCTCTGCGTCTATCTTGGGCCGTTTTGGGGTTATCTCTTGTTCCTTTTGCGTCCTATCTTGAGGGGTGCTTCGGCCACCGCACTAGTGGCCATCTGGTGCCCGCAAGATTCACCATGCAGCACCCTCAAACGCGCTGTTGGGCGACACTGACGGTGGGGCCTCCCCGTCAATGCCGGCGCGCCCCCACCCCGAAATTCCCCTGCCAGTGGGGCGCAGCAGTCAAAGAGCTTGAGATAAGCTGGAGCCGCCTGTCAACCGACTGTCGATGTCAAAAGCATGCCCTCCCACCGGGGACAAACACTTGCACTTGACAGCGCGGTGCCTCCGTTGTTCACAGCATAGCTGCGGCCTTCTAGATGTTGTTTCACTTTTCGTTCTTGGTTCCTAACAAAATTGTGAGGAGACGTAATTCCAGAGAGTGGACGTCAGACAGGCAGCAGAGTGACATTTGGAAGCGTTAAGATTGGAATGCAAGCGGAAAGAGGAAAGAACAGTAAAAACGGAAAGACAACGGGCAGGAAGGCCACGGGCCAATCCCAGACCTGAAGAGTGACAACACATGACGCCCATACATAGAAATATATTTTTCAAACGGGACAACAACGCCCCACCCCCCCCAGTGTTGTTTACGATCATATGAGTGCGAGGCCCATCGTCACAGCTTGGGGGGATTAGACGTTTGGCACTCGGCTTATTCTCAAGGGAAAGGTCCCACCCCCCAACAACAGGCCCTTCCCAGCGAGCTGTGACAGTAGACTGGTATTCAAAAGCGGAGCATGCAATGTTGAAATGGTAATCCAAATCACTCCACCCACAACCTCTTGATGCAAGAAGAAATAGGCAGAATATGATGCGATTGTTATACCGAATCAAACTCAGCGTTCGATTGGTGCGTCCACCCTCCCGCCACAGCTGGCGGGCAAACAGCCAAAACGGCCGCGGTGAAAAAGAGAGTGCAAGCATGAGCGAGCGAGAGCAGCAGCAGAGATAATTCTAATTATCATCCTATATCTCACATCGCTGCTAATGCAACTTTCACACAGGAAAAGGAAACGTTGCTAAATAATGCCTTGGCAAATTCTGCAGCAAGCTTCTAGAATATTCGATAATATTCTCGGCTGGACCGGTCAAGCTACTGTGAGCGCACCGAGCAACAGATATCAAGATATCAGAATCTTTACCTGAGCTTTAGAGGGGGTGCTTTCACTCATCATCCTCACTACCGTTCACGTCTGAGCCACTGCCACGGCTGGCTCAAAGATATCGTCACATATGTGGTAGCGGGGCTCAGCGTACACGCACTGCTGACTTGATGATGCTGTATGCCACGTAGCTTTTGATGCTTGGGTCGAGGTTATAGCTCATGCTCACGTCTGCGTCCAGCTTGAGACAACGTCCTAGGCAATTTGCGTAGTGCTTATCCTTCGCATAGATCGTCTCGTAGCTGTCGCCCTCGTACTTGCCACTCCTGATTATCGTCGGTCCCATGGTCTCCAGCCACTGCCTCAGTAGAGCACTATCTCCCAGGTAGATTGGTCCATCTCCTGTGATCTCGTCGTCGTAGGTCTCCGGCTCGGCTCGTACTGCAAGTGTTGTCGTCGTAGCTTTCGGCGTAGCCTTCGCCGTCCTGGATTTGACCTTGACCTGCTTCTCGGGCAACTCCGGCTTGAACAGGTTGTCGCTGCTTGAACTATCCACCTCCATCGGCTCAGCGGTGTCCTCGTCGTCGTTCTGCTTAGGCTGCATTATGTAGATGAACATGATGATACCCGCGATGATAGAGACTACTGTCACCACCGTAGGAGACATCGAAAGACAAATTCCATACACTGCAAGTGCACAGAATTGAAACAGAACTGCAACTTGGTCAGGTATCTGGATGGTTCTCTGCGCGCCACTCCTCTCCATCGGGTAGTTGTCCGTTAGCTCTTCCGTGTAGAATGCCTCGACGTAGTCCTCGTCTTGAGCTTCGTCCTTGTCGTCGTAGAAGCACTCGTCCACGTACCACCGGCCACGTAGAGATCTCCTCGTCGTCCTTCCCGGTGTCGTCGCACAGCTCCTGCTTGACGTACTTGGCCATCTTCGCGTTCAGCTCGTCTACCTCCTTGTTGGCTGCCACCTTCTCTGGTCCAACAAGTTTTCGTCCGCGTATTGATGGTGCCCTGTCATCAGGCCCAAGAGTTCACAAATTTGATGTAACTATCTTCCTCGCGTAGCCTCCTGGAAGTACTTTTGTCAAACAGTCCGCTAGCATCTGCTCGCTCTTGACCCACTTGATGCTGACCTCTTTGAGTGACTGCCGCAATATAGCCGCTTCCAGAGAAAGCCTCCTGTCCGTCATAGAGATCTTCTCCTTTGTGATCGTGTCGTATAGGCTCTTGCAATAGGTCACCGAAATGCATGTCACTGGGCAGGTGTCGTGCACAATCTCGGTCATGTCCATCTCCGGGTTCAGGATCTCCGCCAGGGTCGACCTCGTCCATATCAACATGTCCACCGAATCTGCACATGAGTAGGCCTCCGCCGATAGAGTAGATCGCACCACTCGTTGAATCTTGGAAGACTGCCACCCAATGCAGTGTACCTTGTACTTGTTGCTGTGGTCCTCGTTGATCTTCTGGTCGCCCAGCATGATGAAGTGTCCGCGTTGTGATCTGTGCTTCGGCAGATTGTCGAAAGCACTGTCGGTGACATTGATCACCATGGTCTCCCACAGGTTCAGGCCTGCTGAAAACCTGATCAGCAAGTCGTTCCGCTTCTGAATCCGCCTGATGGCCGCGTTGCCGTCCTGTAGGTCCTGCACCGTCGGAGCTCCCAGCGTAGATGCCAGTCGGGATGCCTCGAAGGCCTCCTCGAAGCATATCATTCGCGCAGCCCATTGCAGTTGTCCAACTACCATTCGTAGTCCACGATGCTCTGCATGGGTCAAGGCGCTGTCTGGTGCCTTGCTGCGCTCTCTGGAGATACGTACAATCTGCGTCGACACCACGCAGGCCTCCATGGTGACATTGATGCTGCCGTCCCTGTCCTGCTTGTAGGCCCGGCCACAGAACGTCGCCTGCTCCTTCCTCGCGTACTTGACCTCGCCAAAGTCAATCTCCTTCTGAAGGTCCTTCATGATCTTGGCGCCCTCCGGGTCGTCCTGCTTGATGCCCATGGGGAAGTCGTCCACGTGCGGGCACATGATCCCGATGCTCGTGCCCTCCGCATTGCGCTTGATGAAGGTCGCGGGCTCGAAGCTCAGGCCTTCCCATCCAAGCTTCACGAGCGTCTCGCGTAGTGCCACATACCACGCACGAGCTGCATCGTTGGTCCCGTAGATGCTGTTGTTTAACTCCAGCAGGTCGCCTGCCTTCACTCCCGGGATGTTGCACTTCCCGAGGTTCGTCGGGATACGGAAGTAGAGCTCGCGTGTGATGGCTTTGCCTTGCAGAAAGGCTCCCTTCACATCTGCGATGACTAGTCCAAGTTGAGGCTTGATACGATGCTGCACAGGAGTAACGTCATCTGTGCTGAGACTGTAGGTGGGTCCCGTCGTAGCTTGTCGTCGAACTCCTCCTTGTAGCCTCTCCCACAGATCCTGGCCTTCGGCTCGAAGGTCGTGGGGTCCTTATCGGTCCAGACCACCTTGGAGCTCAGGATCTTGTCCGGGTCGACCTTGTCGACTGCTGCTCCTGATATATGGGTTGCTGCATCGTACTTGCACCACGTGTTCCGCTCCTTCTCCACCGCCTGCTGCATCTTCTTCCACTTGAGCTTGTCGTCGCCCAGCGTCTTCAAGTTGATCTCCTGATGCATGTTGGCCCTCGTCGGTTGGCTGCACATCCGCTCGGCCACGAACGCCTCGACGAGCAGCGGTGTATCTGCCAGCTGCTTGACTGGCCCAGTTTGTGCCCGGGCTCGTTTGATGCTGATCGGCACATCGTCCAGCAAGAACTCCTTGATCGTGACTGGGTGCTCCTGGCGCTTGCCCTGCGCAGGCTGTCGCGTACTTGACGATGATGTAGCCGGCTGATCCTGCGGTGCCTCTGCTGGTACTGCTGCCGTCTCCTCCGCCTTCTGGCGTTCCTCCATGTGCCTCTGGATCCTGGCAGGTACTCGAAGCTGAGTTCGATCGTCCTGAGCGTCGTCCCGCTTGGTCTTTTTGAGCTTCAGGTTCTTCTTGGTGTGCTCCTTGCCTCCGCGCTTCACCTCCTTTGGCTCCTCCATGGTCTCGTCGGTGTTGGTAGGCTCCTGCGGGGCTGCTGCAGGCTGTTGTCCACCTCCTGGTCCATCTCCAGCTTCCTCTTCCTTTCCCGAAGTGATCTCCTCGATGATCGTGATGGGGTCTTGCGATACCACATCGTCGATGATCTGAGGGTTGGCTGTCCAGTCCACTCTCGAGATATCTTGAACCAGGTCGCGCGTGTCCAAGTTGAAAAGCTGCCGTCTCTCGATCTTGTACCCAGGTGCCGGGTCAGGTAGAAGAGGGGCGTGCTTGACGTTGTCCAGCTGCCTCAGGTCGGTCTTGCCCTGGCTGCTGGCCGCCACTGCTCCCAAGACGGTGCCCCAAGCTTGATGCGCTCGAACAAGTCGTGCTCGAAGGTCCTCCTCCGCTTGATCTTGATCAGCTGGTGCTGTCTCGTACTCGTCGCCCAGCCTCTGACGCATCGGCATCACGTCGTTATCGTGTACCACTTCCGATCGTCGCTTCCTGCTGTCCGCTGGCTTCGTCAGCTCCACGTTGCCCTGAGCAGGTGCTGCTGGTGCCGTCGTCGGTGCACTCGAGGGTGCATCACCTTGTCCACCTGCTGGCTGTGGTGGAACATCGCCCTGTCCAGGATGCTGCTGATGTCCTGGATCTCGGTGATCTTGATGTTGATCTGGCTGCCGATCTGGCCGTTGATCTGGCTGCTGGTCTGGCTGCTGATCTGGCTGCTGATCATCTCGTGCTGGGTTATACTGTTGACCTCGAAGGTCCAGAAAACCACGCTGACCAGCTCGTCCACGTGCAGGTCCGCCGTCTGAAAACAGGTCGGTGAACTGCATGGTGGTCACCTCGTGCTCAGTCGCCCTTCGAAGGAGACTGGGTAAACTTAGGATCGGGATCCTGTTATGGATCAGCCAGTAGCCGTGCTCATCCTTGCCCAGGCACCGGGCAGGTCCATGCCATCGTGCATGCAGGTTACGCTTTAGGTTATCAGATCGCCAAAACATCAATAAATCATCTTGCTGAAATGGCCCTGGCTGGGGCCTCGTCCTCGCCAGAACTGTCCGTCTCAATGCTGATGAGTTTGCTGCCTTGAAAAAGGATTCCGAACAGATCTGTTGAAGGTGTAGTCGGTTCTAGAATGACGTCTTCTCGGCCACTCGTGAAACCACTGCTGGGTCGTTGTCGGGATTCGCCAAACTTGCAGGCAATCGATGTCCAGCTCCAAGTACCCACTGCTGTGGTGAAAAGCCTGCCGTGCTGACAAGTTGATTGCACGCGTTGGCCATGCCACGTACTGCTGCTGCAACCGAATCTTGACCACGAACTTCCCCAGCGTTGAAGACACTCGTCGCCATCTCCTTCAGGTAGCGTATCTTCCTCTCGACCTTGCCCATCTGCCAGTGAGCCTCTGGAGCCGCGCTGTTGATCACAATGCCCCGGTCGTTGCACAGCGTCTCGAACGCGCCCATAAAGGTAGAGTCCTGGTCCTGCTCCACGATGCGTGGTGGCCGGGCCCAGGTAAGCCATCCGAGTTCGAAAGCCTTCTTCGCTAACTCTGCCGTAGGTCTCGATCCGGGACACGTGTAGATCGCCACGGTGAAGTCCGAGGCCACGTCCACGATAACAAGCACCACGTGCATGTTCTTGTCCAGGTCGGGTATGATCATGAAGTTCATGCTGATGGCTTCGTTAAAGTCCTGAACCTTAGGCTGAGCTGCCGTAGGTCTCGCTGCCGTCCGAGCCTGCTCTTCACATGTCGTGCATCTGAAGAGACGTGCTGCTTGTACCGCTCGTCGGATAGCTCCACCATGCTGTAGATACCGTACCAGTGACTCCTTGTAGGGTCCATGTGAATGGCTCTCGTGTATCTTCTTGATAGCTGCTCGCACGAGTGGTGGTACCGCCGTCCATTCCGCCATCTCGATGTTCTCGCCATGCTTGCTGAAGATCGCCGCCGCGCTAGCGTGCATCGGCGCCTCCGTCTCCGCAGGGTTGGCCTCGAACTCGTCACAGTCGATGTCGTCGAAATTGTTGGCGTACCGGGCATAGCCACCATGCTGCTTCTCGAGGTCCCGCTGATCCTCGATGCCGTCCAAGCTCGTTTTGGCCAACTCCTTGGTCCAGTTCCCAAGGCTCGATGCTGTCCCCTTCGGCCTGTTAATCACGCTCGTGTGTACGTGCTGCTCGTCACACCTGATGCTGTTGAGCTTCTTGCCGAGCATGATGGCCGTCGTCAGGAACCTCGTCGGCTTCTTGATTGGATCGCCCATGAAGTCCACCAGGTTGCTGCCCTCGGCGCACTGGTGCATCATCGCGCTCACGAACTCTGAGCCCAGCCATGGCATAAGCTGCCAGGCTCTTGACGTCAGTGGGTTTTCCAGTAGCATATGAGCTCCTCGGCGCTTGCAGTTGAGCCAGATCTGCTTGACGAACTGCAGGTGCTTCATGCCGATCGCCAGCTTACGCATCTTCGTGTCCTTCGGGAACATGTGGGATATGTTCGTGAACGGGTCGCAGGGGAAACCCACAATGGTCATGTAGGGGTCATCCTCGCCCAGCTGCTTCAGGACGGTCTTCTGCGACTTCGCGTCCAGCAGGTCGTCCCCGATCAGGATGTCCCTCGGCCTCGTCACTGGATGCCGCCGCTGCTGAGCTTCTGATGTGGCTGCCATGCCACCTGCGTAGAGCTCGCAGATGCTGGGCCGCTTCTCCTCCGGGTCCGCCTTCAGCGTGTCCACGATCTGCTGGCACTGGTCCAGCTTGTCCTGAATCTCCTTCTCCCACGTCTCGATCTGCTTCCTTTGCTTCCGCCGTAGGATGCCCTTATCGATCTCCTGGACCTCCGCATTCCAGATGTCGATCTCGTCGGACGTGACTGATGGCTCGATCTTTGTCGTCTCCTTCTTCGGCCACTCCTTGAGCGAGATCGTCAGGTGTCCCTTCTTCGTCTTGTTGAGAGGCACTCCGTACTTGTTGATCGCCTTGAAGTCCGCCTTCCGATCCTTGATGTATATCACTGTGTCGAGCTCCTCCAGCTGGTGGATGCTCAGCAGTATTGGCGTCTTTGACTTCGGCAACCTCTGGAAGCGTAGGTTCACGTCAGCTCCAGCAAGTCCAGCCGTCACCTCTTGTTCTTCTTCTGACATGACCGGTGCGCTATCATTCACGCCTCGGAAGCGCATGGATGATCCTCTCATCCGCGTGGTGACTCTGCCGTCCTCTGTGTAGCCGTCCAGTGATATTGAACCTCCACATCCACGTGGGCACGCAGTGTCCAGTACAGCATGTCCATCTGGAATAGGTCCTTTTCGTACTGCGTAGGCTTCGATGTCCTCCAGCTCCTCGCAAGGTTGCTGCCGCCCTGGTGATGGTGTGCGGTCGCCCTCTGGGACGTAGTTGGTTCCAGCTCGGCGTTCCGTCCACAACCATGTCGGTCGTACTCCAATCGGTAGGCGCTCGCAGGTACTCCTCACGATGTCACGTAGCTCCGAGGTCTTGTCCCAGGCTGCTTGGCAGAGATCGTAGGCCATATTCCTGAGGCCGTTTGGTGCCATCTCCATGGTGATGTGCATGAGATGCTGGAAACGATGTAGGGCCCAGTCCATGCAGAACTCCATGTAGTCCCTGAAGGCCGCTTCCATGTTCTCGCAGCTGGCCCACAACGCTGCGATCTGCTCAGCACGATCTCGTATCTTCTGTAGGTCGGCCGCTGTGCTGTCTTCCTCCAGGTAGTCTGTGCTTGGTCTGCTGGGCCACGTCCCTCCTGTCGACCCCGACCCTGGCGTCGGCCTGCTCGGCCACGATCTGTCCTCCGAGCCCACTGGAGTGCTCAGGAGTTCGTCAGGCTCTTGTGCCTGATGCTCTTCAGGCACTGCGTGTAGCTCGTGTGCCTGGCCAAGCCACTCACTCGTGCTCTGGTCGATCCTCTCTTGGAAGTTCGGCTGGTCTCCTGCTGCTGATACCGCGTAGGGGTTCACGATCTGCTCCTCGGTGTCGATCCTCACCTTCGTCAGACTCGTGATTTCCTCCATCGTCACGTCCATACTTGCCAGCTGGTCGTTGACAATCTGAATGGCGGTCGTGTCCATCGAGCTGTCCGCCATCAGCAGCTTGACCGCGGTCGCCATTGCGAATCCAGCTCGTCGTAGAAAACCTCCAGGTCGTCCGTGAAAGCCTCGCCCTCCACGTCCGCCTCCTCGTCCTCCACGTTGTAGCGTACTGGATCCACTCGCTGGTGACCTCGTCTTCTCGCACTCGGGGTCACCCTTCCAGTGACCCTTCTTGTGGCACGCGTTGCACTTCGTACGCGCCTTGATCTGCTTCAGCTTATCCTCGGCCTCCTTGTTGTCCATCTTGATGGAGCCCTGCTTGTTGATGTTGGCTTTCCAGCCTCTATTCGACTTGCTCTGAGCAAGCCGCTCCCGGGCCTGCTTGTAGTTGGGCTTGTGGCTGCGCCGTCCAGCTTTCCAGCCAAGACGTTGAGCCTCCGTCGCCAGGGTGTCGCACTCCTCCTGGCTGATCTCGTCCGGGTCCACGTCATCAATCACTCCCTCGAACTCGTCGATGTCCGCTGCAAGTGCGTCGTAGTCCGCATCACTCAGGAAGACGTCCTCGTCGCACGGTGCACATTCGTCTCCGAGTAGGGCTTCTTCTTCTTCTTCGTCGTCGTAGTCCGCCGTGTAGGGTCCGTAGCGTCCATGTCCACGATCATCTCGGCCTGTACTGTCCAGCTGTATCAGCATGGCTGCCGTCACGTCGTCCCAGATGTACTCATTGTTGCATTGGCCAAGGACTGCCTTGTGCTCTTGCATGCTGATGTTTGCCAGCTTTAATAGAAGGTATGTCCGTAGGTCCTCGCTGACTGTCGTATTCGTTGAAAGTGACTTGAGCCGCTCGTACTCCGTCTCTCGCCTCGATATGTAGTCCTGCACAGACTCCGTTCTATTGCGAAAACCTCTGAAGAAATACTCCTCGAACGCTTGCTGCAACTGTAGTGGTGTGATCCTCTCGCACGCCTGTCGTACTGTAGTTACCACCAGTTTGACTGCAGCAAGTGGGTCATTACCTGCTTCGTCCAAAACTGCTTGCGTACTGATCTCAGCCTTCTTACGTGTAAGCGTCCACGCTCGTCCATTTAGAGAATTCTTGAGCTTGATCGCGTAGAGCTCCTTGATATTTTCCTCGCTCGCGTGGTAGACGAGTATTGCACGCTCCTCGAACTCCTCGCCGTAGGAAGGGTCGCCGTTGTAGTGCACCACGCCCTCCTTGTCAACGAAGAGGGGCCCGTCATTGAACTGCTGCTGCTGCTGCTGCCTGGACGTCATCTTGATGACTGTGATGCTACTGAGCTCGTCACCGATGTAGTAGCTGTCTTGGTCGTTGCTGCTGTAGTTGTTCTGCTCGCCCGGGGTGCCGTTGATGCAACGATCCTCGTCCAAGCTGTCGTAGGTAATGATTTTGAGCGTCGTGTCGATCGCCGTGATCTGTAGAGCGCAGTGGTTAAGCACCGCGAAGATGTAGGTGAGCGCCAGCATGTAGGTCTGCACGGCCACTCTATATGAAATCCTCGCACCGCGGACTGATTCAGCTCGCGCTACCAGTGTAAATAGTAATCCAAATCACTCCACCCACAACCTCTTGATGCAAGAAGAAATAGGCAGAATATGATGCGATTGTTATACCGAATCAAACTCAGCGTTCGATAGGTGCGTCCACCCTCCCGCAACAGCTGGCGGGCAAACAGCCAAAACGGCCGCGGTGAACAAGAGAGTGCAAGCATGAGCGAGCGAGAGCAGCAGCAGAGATAATTCTAATTATCATCCTATATCTCACATCTCTGCTAATGCAACTTTCACAAATGTCACTGTCCCCCCAAACACTTTCGACAGCGGGGCCCCAGTCATCGTACATTGCCAGCATCACACGACCCCTCCCCTAAACCTGCACCGGAGGGGCCCGGCAGAGGGGTATGGGGGGGGACGTCGGCGCGCACGGAACAGGGGGCCAGCGCGGACGCGGATCAGCCAATCTTTTCTGATCTTGCAGAGCAATTTACCTCGAGAGAGAGGCCGGGGCAACGTGCATGAGCGCCGCCTGCGCACGCGGCTCCGGTGGTCTTCCGACCATCCCTCGAGCAAAAGACTATTGACGTGTAGGTCGCATCCGTTCGAAGACACCTCATCAACATGAACAGCGGAACGTAAAGGCATCAAATGGACAATCTCGGTTACACACAATTTCTACCCTCCCTACTGATACGGTGGACCGAGGAAGACCTCTTGGGGAAATAAAAACTTGCAGACCCTATCCATGAGGCTGGACATGTGTGCCAACGCTTTCCCTGCAGGGAGGTGTATGAAGTTGTGCCCGTCATTCAAACCAAAACCATGCTGGCGCAATGTGCATAATTAGCAGTTCTCGTGCAAACCTCAAGTCTTCACCATCTGTTCTCTGGGACCGCCAAGTGCGGGATGTAATGTGGGAAGGCTATCCTTCGCGCATCATCTGCAGCACGTCTAGCAAAACAGCGTATTGGGAATGCCAACCTGTTAATCGAAGCTGTCGCCACCGGCTTCGCCGACATGCCAGATCAGCGATTACCCGGCGCCTGAAAGCCGGTGTTGGCATGCCGTCATATGGAGGAATGTTGTGTTTCGCTTTATGGTCAGCCACACCCGTCCATATCCACTGCTCGTTAGGATGGGCCAAAGACACATCAACGTTATTGAAGAGAACGTGGGCGAACGCATCCAAAAACTTGACGGACACGGTATTGTCATCGACAGTATGATTCCCAGAATCTTCAAACCCTATTAGTCCTTTATATATTCTGTGGCAACGAACTGACAAACACTTTCGGCACATAATGCGCGAAACCATGATCAAGCCATCGACGTACCCGCCGTTGTAGAACGCTCGCTCCCGCACGGTTGGGAGGCCACGGCAAGACTCAGCGTAATTCGGTCACTCGACTTGGCCATGAAACTCTTCGCACCTATTGCAAACAATTGACAGCGCCATACGACTCAGCGGACCCCCGATTGCATAGTAGATGTGCATATATATATACATATAGGATCGTGTTCGCTTGTCCAATCTATTACTCCATCGTGCTCTGTAGGATGTCTCACGCGAAACAGCAACACAGTGAGGAAAGCCACCCTTGTCCACATCTGCGTGTAACGCGTCGAGGCAAGCGTCGAGGAACTGGTTATCAATTGTCTCGAACGCCTGCCCTGCGTCCGCAACATGATGCGCCTGGGAACTCCATGGGGTCCCCGCACAGCATGCAACATCTCTCCGCGGATCCATCGGCGGCCTCTGGGCACGACAGCCGTAGTATGCCATTGCGTACGTCATCCATGGCAGACCGCCTGCTCCACAGTTCCGACCCCTTCCACGCCCTTGATAACAAGCATTGGTACGCGCGCGCAAGGTATCGGAGTGTGAGCTTGTCGGGGAAGCCGGCGAAAGAAACGACAACCCGCATGCAAGAGTGCCGAGGCTTCACGCGCACATGCTGGCCTACACCTTGAATCATTTTCCAACACTTGCCCTTGACCGCACTGTACACGTATGGAACATCGGAAAACGAGAAGTAAGAGGACGCGGTACGCAAGCAAGATGGGAGAGCAGAATCGTACAACTGCTGGTACTCTCGCAACGCGGCCCCCTTCGTCGTTCCAACTACCACCTCCCATGGATCATCCGCTTTCATGAACTGGTGAAGCAATCGAATGGCGGCTCCATCAACGGACTGGCTCCACAAAATGGCCGGGTCCTTATCCTGAAGGGTGCACGTTTCGCATGCTGCCTCGATTTTCTGAAACTCTACGTGGTATTTCAAGGTGGTCAATGAAATACTATCTGAACTATTGCTCCCGTACCTGACAGACTGGAGGAATGAATGCTGAACGGCTCGCGAGACGCTAACCGAGTGAGACCATGTCCGAATTGCTTCAGGGAGCTGCTGGTCAAAGCCCTCACCATGTACTGCACATGGGCGCTTCGAGTAAAATGGGATACGCTGCAAAACTCTACCTTGGATTGCATCACGTATTACATGGTCGGGCCGCCCCCGTATGCTGATGAAATCGAACTTGTGCAATTTGGCACTCACCGTAAGAAGACGATCTCGCCAGGCTGGTTGGGCACCAGCAGTGAACATAGTACTCTTCCAAACCATAGACCTGCAGACAGGGTTGCATGGTGCAATTTCCCAAAAGCAACGTGCTACATACATTCGCGCGACACGAAGACATGAGACACATGGCAACATAAACATTTTCCCTTTGGGAAGTGGCAAGCCGAAGTGGACTAATCCTGTGTTAATCTTGTCCCGTACCCTTGACCTGGCCAATGTGCTCTGGAACATGCGCGTCAATTGAAGAAGACGTCACAGGTGATCTGTCGTGCAACCTGGTACTCGGCAAAACACGTCCCAATCTAGGGCCCCATGAAGCACCTGGAGCCATCGCAGAAGCAGCCACTGATACTGTTTCTCATATATACTGATCGGGCCGATGACTCCAGAGAGTGCCATGAAATTGGCATACAAACTGTGAAAAGACATGCGGATCAACTTCACAACTCGATCTCGTCCAAGCCGGTTTCCAGATTGTGCGCCAAAGCGCGCATGCCCTGTCTGAAGGAAAACCGACAACAGTTGGTTGTTGCAAGTTTGATTGCGGCCTTGTTCATCCCGTATTCTGCGCACAACTTGTCGCGTATTGCCAAACCCTAACATGTCGCCGTCGTGCTGCATGCTGGCCTTCCAATCGCATCCGTACACGTGGCCGCGTAACAGGCCTCTTATGCACAGTTGTGTTGGCCTCAGGCTCTAAAAATCTAATGCACGCGGTCTCTGTGGGCACTTCCAGGTTGGAGATCACGCACCGCACAGCCAGCAGCAGGAGCACTGAAGATCGGGATGCTTCTAATCTGATGTATCTCGGCTCATGAACTGGATTATCAAACTCAACATAAAGCCGTGCATGCGCCTTCAATGCTCAAGACAACGCACTGCCAAACCACTCGTACATGGATTGCTCGCGACCCAGTCTCGTCTGGCACGTCCTACATACCTGACCGACCCGGCGGATACCTCATGTATGCATGATTCACCCGCCTGTCTTGCCAATTTTGCTCGCGCCTCCTGTGCTTGCACAAAGTCAAACACTGTGCGTGCGCATCGCCCTGACGAAATATGTCCACGGTAAGATAAACACGCGATGTGTTCATTGGTCAGCCCCATGCAAAACCTGCGCTCCATCCCTATAGAACGTCGGCCCCCTAACCACCATTGACGAACTTGTAGTAAGCAACACGCGTTGGCCAGACAACACGTCAATCGGAAAGACGAGGCGTCAAACGTATTGGGGTTATTTACCCATAGCATGGTAATATCCTCCAGCATCGCCATCAGCGCTTTCAGGACAATTGGGTAGTCCTTCGGCAGCAAGCAGTGTAGCAAGCAAAGGTTGTACAAATCCGAAGCGGCTTGGCGAACGCTGGAGTCAAGCTGTACAGGTACAGATCCCCATGCATCCGTTTGGATCCGAAAAGCTCCACAACCTGACCCAACGCAGTCCCGAACGTGTTGAAGAAATACGGACAACATCTTCCTGCTCCTTGCACGGGCAGGCGAGAGCAGGCTGCGCATTGGAAAACGAGTAGCCAGAAACGTCTCGCAACTCTGCGACTGCGCATTCAATACAGGAAGTACACAGCGTGGCTCATGACCTATATTGCCAACCGCATCACAAGACAAGCAACACATACATACAATCACACTGGCAATAATGAAATGTGGAACATGCATTTCAAGTGGCATTGGTACACAAGTCGCCGAGAAGACTGACCTGTTCTGTCACACCACTGGACTTCTCTTGCAACGCACTTTACCTCGAGAGAGCGGCCCAGGCAACGTGCATGAGCGCCGCCTGCACGCGCAGCTCTGTTGGTCTTCCGACCATCCCTCGAGCAAAAGACTACTGACGTGTAGCTCGCATCCGTTCGAAGACACCTCATGAACATGAACAGTGGAACGTAAAGGCATCAAATGGACAATCTCGGATACACTCACAATTTTTTGTCGTGCTGCCCAAGGTTGTGGAGCCACGTGGGGCCGACCTCCTCTTGCCGCCCCTTCGCCGACCAGGGCTTGGGAGCCAGTGCAGCTCGCCTCTGGTCCGGCCGAGTACGGTGCCGTCTAGGCACGGTTCTTTTCTGTCTGTCTGTCATGCGGCTCTCCGGACTTGCACGACGTTGCCCTGGCTGACCCGCGCGGGCGCGTCCCCGAGTATTTTGGGGCGGGGGTGGGTCTCACAAGTTGTGGCCCAACAAGAGGGGTCTTCGGATCACGCTTGATCCCGTCATCGAGGCAGGGGCGACGACGCTGAACTTGTCGGCAGAGATAGAGGACCTCCTGGAGGTGGGCATGTGTTTAGTCATTGAGGGTGGTGGCAACTCAGAGACGGTCTGCATTGATCTGTAGAGCGCAGTGGTTAACCACCGCGAAGATGTAGGTGAGCGCCTGCATGTAGGTCTGCACGGCCACTCCATATGAAATCCTCGCACCGCGGACTGATTCAGCTCGAGCTACCAGTGTGCATAGTAATCCAAATCACTCCACCCACAACCTCTTGATGCATGAAGAAATAGGCAGAATATGATGCGATTGTTATACCGAATCAAACTCAGCGTTCGATAGGTGCGTCCACTCCCCCGCCACAGCTGGCAGGCAAACAGCCAAAACGGCCGCGGTGAACAAGAGAGTGCAAGCATGAGCGAGCGAGAGCAGCAGCATAGATAATTCTAATGATCATCTTATATCTCGCATCTCTGCTAATGCAACTTTCACAAATGTCACTGTCCCCCCAAACACTTTCGACAGCGGGGCCCCCGTCATCGTGCATTGCCAGCATCACACGACCCCTCCCCTAAACCTGCGCCGGAGGGGCCCGGCAGAGGGGTATGGGGGGGGGGGCGTCGGCGCGCGCGGAACAGGGGGCCAGCGCGGACGCGGGTCAGCCAATCTTTTCTGATCTTGCAGAGCAATTTACCTCGAGAGAGAGGCCGGGGCAACGTGCATGATCGCCGCCTGCGCACGCAGCCCCGGTGGTCTTCCGACCATCCCTCGAGCAAAAGACTACTGACGTGTAGCTCGCATCCGTTCGAAGACACTTCATAAACATGAGCAGCGGAACGTAAAGGCATCAAATGGACAATCTCGGTTACACACAATTTCTACCCTCCCTACTGATAGGGTGGACCGAGGAAGACCTCTTGGGGAAATTATCCCGGCAAAGCAACCTAACAGCGATGTGTAGAAGCATATCTGAAAGCATTCCCCTTAAGATTCAGATGAAAATCCAGTTGTAGAATTCTGCTGTTCTCGCAGTCGTAGTCGCATTCGCGATGACAGTCGCAGCGGCAACGGCAGTCGCAGTCACAGCCTCAGCCTCAGCCTGCCTCAGCCTCAGCCTCAGCCTGCCTCAGCCTCAGCCTGCCTCAGCCTCAGCCTCAGCCTGCTTCAGCCTCAGTCTGCCTTCAGCCTCGGCCTCAGCCTCAGCCTGCCTCAGCCTCAGCCTGCATCAGCCTCAGCCTCAGCCTCAGCCTGCCTCAGCATCAGCCTGCTCAGCCTCAGCCTCAGCCTGCCTCAGCCTCAGCCTCAGTCTGCTTCAGCCTCAGCCTCAGTCTGCCTTCAGCCTCGGCCTCAGCCTCAGCCTGCCTCAGCCTCAGCCTGCCTCGGCCGCAGCATCAGCCTGCCTCAGCATCGAAATGTGGCCCAGGAATGGAGTTCTGGGAACTAGAAGAACACGAAGTGGCCTACAGTTGGCTCCGGGCATTCAAAATCATGCCCAGGAATGGAGTTCTGGGAACTCGAAGAGCACGAAGTGGCCTACAGTTGGCTCCGGGCATCCAAAATGTGGCCCGGGAATGGAGTTCTGGGAACTCGAAGAGCACGAAGTGGCCTACAGTTGGCTCCGGGCATCCAAAATGTGGCCCGGGAATGGAGTTCTGGGAACTCGAAGAGCACGAAGTGGCCTACAGTTGGCTCCGGGCATCCAAAATGTGGCCCGGGAATGGAGTTCTGGGAAGTCGAAGAGCACGAAGTGGCCTACAGTTGGCTCCGGGCATTCAGAATGTGGCCCGGGAATGGAGTTCTGGGAGGTCGAAGAGCACGAAGTGTGTGACTGTTGGCTTAAAACGACTTCTGCGGCACCCTGTCCGGCACCCGCCCAGACCCCCCTGTGGAGTCATCTGCTGCTCTCTTTTGACCCCACTAGAAACCTATCAGAACAAGCTGTTAGGTAATAAAAACTTGCAGACCCTATCCATGAGGCTGGACATGTGTGCCAGCGCTTTCCCTGCAGGGAGGTGTCTGAAGTTGTGCCCGTCATTCAAACCAAAACCATGCTGGCGCAATGTGCATAATTAGCAGTTCTCGTGCAAACCTCAATTCTTCACCATCTGTTCTCTGGGACCGCCAAGTGCGGGATGCAATGTGGGAAGGCTATCCTTCGCGCATCATCTGCAGCACGTCTAGCAAAACAGCGTGTTGGGAATGCCAACCTGTTAATCAGCCTCCGAGTAATTGTAGAAAACGCGATCAAGCTAGTGGACGACGCGATCCTCCGTGCGGGAGACGGAGCAATGGAGATCATGTATGTTGGCGGAGACCATAGATGTCGGCGGTCAAACGGATCTGGCGTGAGCCAGATGTGGGATGATGTCGCCACTCTTGTCAGGGCTACAGTGAACCGTCGGATTGAAAGATACAAAGCCGTGGGCATTTTTCCGCGGATAATGATTCTCGACGTTGTGAGCCTTTACCGCAAATTGCGGCACCGCCCAGGGGACCTGTATCATTTCGCTCCTGAACATGATGATTACAAGATGGATAAGGGCGGACAAATGGTTAAAGTGACCGCGGGGCAGTTGCGCGCTGAGCACATGTTCAAGACCGCTAAACTTGCCGCATTGTTATTTTGCCAACCCTCTGGCGGCTCAGCCGCCCAGGGGGGCAGCGTAACAAGGGCAACAAGAGCTGACGGGTTCACAGCGCAAGAGGCCACCGTCAATGAGCTAGTCATGCACTGGCAAGACTGGAGCCCAGTAGATGGCAATGCGCCCAGGTCTGTGCTCAAGACACGTCCGTTCGCAACAGCTTTGGATCACGAAGCATTCCCAGCCGTCCAAGACTGGTCTGGGGGCGGGGTGATCCATTCATATTTTTCAGAAGCATTCGTCGACTTTCTGAAGCGGGGGATGGCATATACGGACTTTTTCTCGTGGCAAGGCGATCATTACTTCTTGCCGCGTGGTCCAGATTTCTGTCTGGGGATGCCCCCAAAAGGGAAACGCCTTCGGTTGGCAAATGAGGGCGTGCAGAATTATGTGCACATGCGCATGGCCGTCGATGAACTGAAGAAGGCAGCACCTGCTAAGGCACCGAGCGGCCTGGCCGTCTCGGAGAGAGCGGTTCTGCACCGAGCGGCCCTGTCGCCCCGGACAACGCCGCAGCACTGGGCGGCTCAGCCGTTCCTAGTGACACTGCTGCGCCAAGCGGCCCAGCCGCCTCGGGCAACGTTGCATTCGCGCGGGCGGCCCAGCCGTCCCGCAAACCCCCTTTGGCCCCTGCGACGGGCGTGCAAGAAGCTAAGACACCTGGTGAGGCAGCAGAGGACTACCTCCGCAGTAAATGTCCTGTTGGGAAGTCAACCGCGCTTAGCGGAAAGTACAAGTTCCCGCGCCGGTTGAGAAAAGACGGCGATCCTAATCGCAATGAGGATTGGGAACAGGATTGGCCTTGCCATTTGTCATGCCAGGCAACGAAGAAGTTGCCCTACAGAAGTGCGCCCGGCCAAAATCCAGTTGATCATGATTTCCTCCGACCGTTTACGATGGCGAGCGGTAAGTTCCGCAGAGGCACGATGCGCAATAATGAGTATCCGGGGGAGGAAGGCCGTGTCGCACTGGTTGCTCAAGGGAAAGAACCGCCCCGCAGCGCAGAGTTCAAGATGATTCACAGAATAGCAAAAGGAGAAGCGTGGTTGGCTTTTCAGATGCTGCAAAAATCCACGAAGACCCCGGTCTTGGAACCAAGTTCTGTCGTTGGGCACGTTTCTTTAGGATTCAGGCCGACCGGTCGCGGGCGGACCCAACAGCTACTGTTGTTGATCGTCTGAACTGGGCAAAGATATCCACGAAGGTCCACCGAGCGGGACTCAATCATTGCGTCCTACTTACTTTGCCTTTCTACGTTACAGACGAAAAGCTTGCGGAGGTCCAAGACCAATCCGCAGGCTGGACTAGACAGTCTCATGGGACGTCTGCGACCGCGCTCTGTGCGATTTTGGAGGGCCATCAGCTGCTTCCATCTAATCCGAAATACGGAGGCAATGTCAAGCAGAACAAGATTGGAGCGTATTCTTTTTCATGCACTGACAATCCCCAGACCCACACAGTGCATTCTGTCGCAGAGGAGACCTTCGGTGGCGGTATCTGGGTTGCTGCGGAGATTGTTTTCTCTTCGAAACGGCCAGCCGTCACCGGGGGAAAACCAGGTCAGCACGTTAGCGACCCGATGGGCGATGTGTTGCATGAGCTTCGGCTGTATCATTGGACCCCAGCAGCACTTCATGTCACGGACGCTTATGCCTTCTTGCAACATGTCGCCAGACAGAATGCCTGGCGCTTGGAGCAAGACTTCGGGGTTGAACGGTGTCGCGACGATGAAAGGGCGGCTGCCGCGGACCAAGTCCGGGAGGCACAGAAAGAATGGGTTCCGAATTTGGAACCAATTTAATGGCAGACAGACCTGAGTCCATACTCGACGACGATACTTTTGATGACATTTGGCCATGGCTCCAGCAGAGAGGAGTCAAGCTAACTAAAACTCATCCGCTGCATAGAGATGAGGCTTCGGATGAATCCAAGAAGCTTGTCCAAAGTAACAAAGATGAAGAGGACGGAGCTAAATCGTCGATGCGCATGCAACAGCAGGCGCCGGCGGCCAAGCCGCCCGGCACACCCCTTTCGCTTGACGCTGAGAACTTCCCGCATTTGGGGCAGCCTGCGTCGCGCGCGGGGAGGGCGTTCAAGCCTCCGCCCGGCAAAGCCGCGGCGGAGGCTTGGCCCCCACCCCTTAAGATTGATGCACTTCCGAAAGTACCGACGCCCCCTCCCCCTCCGAAAGAGGGGCCGCCAGCCGATGGGCCAAAGACAGACGTCCCAAGGGAAGCTCCGCCGCCACTCAGTGCGATGGCGCCGCCGCCGGCAACGAAGCCGAATATTGCATCGTCTAAGGACTCACCCTTGGTGAAGTCGGATGTGCCCATGAAGCCCCCGCCTCCGCCTCGCCACAGTCCCGAGATGCAATTGCCGAAACCTCCACCGGCTAAGGTGGCTCGCTTCGACAGTGGAGCTGATAATCTTTCCGCATCCTCAGTGGCGCAGCCACCGGCCAAGCCGGAAGGCGCGGGGACAGCGGGCGACCCGTCTAAAGCTTGGAAGCCGAGCCTTCGCGAGCCCCCCGCTGCCGTGACTAATCTCGTCAGGTGGGCCGCTAATGGCCCCTTGCAAACTGCTCAAGACCACCAGAAGGCAGAGCCCCCGACTAAGGCTGCACCTAGGTGGGTGAGAGAGCCGAGACTTTCCCAGCGTGCCCAAGGCAGCGCTGGGACGGATCAGACTGCACAGGCAGATAGCTCTGCCGCAGGAGCAGAGGCAGTCGAGACGAAAGCCAAGGTCGCCGAGGGCGCTTCTGGCCACGGAGGCGGTGGGCGGCCTGATTCCCCTAAGGCGACTCCTCTGGCGCAGACGGATGGAGATCCATCATCAGAGGAGTCGCCTGAGCCAATAGGGCCCGACGAGGGAGCTGTTATTCTCAGGACTCTCAAAGAAATCTCTAAGATGCCATTCTCGTGCAAGAGAGCACGTGAAGCTCCGAGAAAAGAAAAAGAATTCTTTTACTGGTGGCGTCGAACTGCAGCCAACTGGCCGCAAGGGACCGAGTATCCCGATGAATTGATAGAAGAAGTTGCAACATATATTGGGACAGCAAAATGGCTCTACTTGAAGGTCAGCGAAAAAGGTAAACATGACCCGGGAAATTACTCGTATGCTTGGGCGAAGTTTGCGAGCGCTGTCGTTGATCAGATCCGTAAGCTAGTGCTTAATTTTGTCTCCACTCTTATGATCGCCAATCAGATCGAGCAATCACCGCCTCGTGCCGGAGACGAATCTATTGCGAGTAAAAACAGACTTCCTGCTCCACCCGCCCCTCCGTCCGGCTCAGCCGTGACGGAGAACCTTCCTCCGCCTCCGCCTGGCCCAGCCAAAGCGGAGACCAAACAAGAGAAGGAATCTGAGGCGACGGAAGACTCGGGCGCCGGTGCCGAGGCATCTGCTGCACCCCAAGAGCCTACAGGTTCTTCGCCTACTAAGCCAGAATCGTCCGACGAGGAGAATGCGCCCGCTGCTCAGGCGCCACCTTCAGATGCCGCTTTAAGCGGACAACAGGTCGCAGAGCCCCCGTCCGCGGATCATAACCCGGATGCCCAAGGCACTCCGGGATCTTTTGAGGCCGACACCGATCTCGCCCAAGTCGATGAGTTTCCGTATCCAGCGGATCCCGAGCTCATTAACACTGAGGAAGAGCATTGCCGATCGGGCCCGGCCTCTGTTAATTTCTTCCGCACAGAAAGCCTGCCACCTGCTCCGGATAATCGGCAGCGTCAACCGACGAACGTCCTGCCCCGAGAGGATGACCAGGAAACCAACGTTGGGCACGCGAACCTTTTGAAAGGCAAAGAGCTTCATATTTCGCAGAATGAACGCCTTCAAGTTATTCATCGCATACCTCTTGCTATGAGGCAGAAGGTTCGAGAGGCCCATCTGACTGGTCCTGTTCCTCCACATGTTGAGGCTATGCGCAATCAGAGGGATAATGCGTTCAGATATGTTGCAGAATTCGTTGAATACCCAAAATATGCGCTATTGAGCAAACTCAACAGGGAAGAGGGTGCTTTTGATCAGGCGCGAGAATTTCTCCGTGCTGAGTTCTACTCCGATGATATCCCTGAAGGATTTACTCCTGAGTCCTGTAAGAGCTTGAAGCCGTTAGATGTTGTGGTCGATGACCCTAATCATCTGGCTGCCCTAGGCAGCATGGACTTTTGGAGACCTCAAAGGTACCGAGTAAACGAGTTCGCTCTGCACATCGGTAACTGCGCAGCGTATCTCGCGAGACATTGCTCTGATTACGCGAGGTCCTCAGGGGGATGGGTCTACTTTAGTGACCTGGTGGAGAAGATCGCCGAGGACGGATTCAGCTATCATACATATGCCCTTGCTGCACACGGCCTAGCCGCGCTGCAGCCGGGAACCGTGGAGGTCCTCGGGGTGTACCCCGCTGACAGTGACAGCATCGAGGGAACGAACGTTCACACCATATGGCAAAACTACACGGCGTGGCCCTCTCAAGTGATGGAAAGGCATGCAACTCCTATTCCTGTTTTCAATCGAGTATGCCAGGGACACTCCACTTTTGTTGCTTCAATTGAGAGAATGTATGACCCATATGACCCTGGCCAAGCCAGGAGTCACGGGCCTCTTCTCCATATCACCGACTCGCAGGCACTGCTGGAGTCAACAGTCGGAGAAGTCCAGTGCCCAAAAAGAGAGTCGGGACTTTGTCCCGAGGCAGATTGCGACTTGCTGAGGCTTCTCCCGACCAAGAAGAAACCGATCATGCGAGAGGAAGATCACCTTCCTTCGTGGCTCAGCCAACGGAGGTATGGCGAGACTGCCCCCGCAAGGAAGTTTGCGGCCATGGGCAATGTTGCGCAACCAGGAGGACCGCTATCGGTCGGAGCATGGCCCGCAGAGGACACAGTCCGTCTGTGGGATCGGCTTCCAAATCACAGGGATTCCTGGCCGTTAATTCTTGTTTTCAAAGGCCGGGTTCTCACCCGCTTTTTGTGCAGGATTTGCCAGGATGGGACTCTTGTGTCCCGTGAAGTGCCGAAGTTCACTGACATTGACAAAGCCGTCGGCCTTGTTGAAATTGGAGGCTCGCAGGATCCTAGAGATACGCAAATCTCTTGGTCCATCGTTTTCAACCGCGAGTGGGCATCGTACGAGGTAGACTTTGATAACAACTCAATGCTCGGTTGGATTCACACGGACGAGACGTTGTCTTTGATCCAAGACCACGTGCCTCAATTGTTACCCGAGGTGCAAGCACTCATTCAGTCTGTCCCATGGAGGGACGACGGTCGGTTCCTGTGTGCTACTTATGACTGGGTAAGAGCTGACTTTGGACATTGCCCCTCCTGCAGCAATCCGATCAATTATAAACGCAGAGTTACTCACGACTACTTGCTTCAGACATGGAAAGATGAAGTTATTCCGAAATCCCTTAAGGAACGCGGCATTTCGTCGCGTGTTGATAGACCCCGCGAGCTTCCTAATGACCGCGCCGGCTGGACTGGAGCGCGGGTAAAACGACAACGGAGAGCCTCTGCGGATGTAATATACATCATCAACAACAATATGCAGCAAGAGCGCAAGTGGGCAGCCGGTAATCAATATTTACG
Source organism: Prorocentrum cordatum (assembly GCA_963575745.1). Taxonomy (NCBI): domain Eukaryota; class Dinophyceae; order Prorocentrales; family Prorocentraceae; genus Prorocentrum; species Prorocentrum cordatum. The sequence continues at coordinate 259,707 of CAUYUJ010011214.1, forward strand.
CTTGGCTGCTTCAGGTCAAACCTTCGGAAACAGCCGGACAGGTAGTTATCCTGCTTGGATTCCAGACCGCGCTGCGGCCCAGCTGCCGGCGCGTCACGGTCCTTTCTTCCAGTACCTTGAGCCCTTGAAAAGGCGATTCATTAAGTGGCTCGCACACTTGGCTGCGAGACACAGGACAAGAGCCCCTCCGATCGCAGACTGGTGGCCCTTGCTTTGGGCAACGGACATTGACCAGTATGCGCGACCAATGTCTTGCCCTGCTCTGGCCGCCTTTGGGTGGCCAGAAGCACCCGACGCACTTCATGAACCAGTGGAAGGTTGGGGCCGGGACAGATGGGGGCGCACAATGAACAGTCAGGGGACCTTACAATGAACAGTCAGGGAATCTTTGTGCCAACGCTGCAGACATTGGAAAACGCGAGGGCTGGGACAGCACCGCGGCTGCCCTTTGAACAGGGCAACGCTATGGACACCACAGGGCACAGCCCTGATAATTAATGGGGCGATTGATCTCGATAAACCTAGTGGGTATGGATACTCACATTGCGAAGACAATTCGTTGAACATCGCATTGGCCCAGCTCGAGGCCAAGGCAGTGGCGGCACAGTATGTCATGGAATACAACAATGTCCGCCCGGGGACAAGTGACCCCAATAGGTTGCGACTGTCGGGTGAAGTAAGGCATGAAATCCCGGATATCGTGCGGGGCGTCATTAATGACAAGTGGAAAGTTCCAGTTTCGGAGATGCAATTGGGTCTCCGCATAATGCGCGCGATCGCTGTCATTCGTGAAATCACCAGTAGCTTTATTACCGAAGGGCATTATATTGCGCACCCTGGGAGTACCGCTCTTGCCCCGCGCGGGAGCTCAGACCCCGCCCATGAAAAGCGACAAAAAGACGCATGCGCCCTCGACTGTCGCATTCGCACTGCGGTTCACACGGATGATCTCATTGAGGAATGGGCCCGTAATTTGGGTAGACAGGTCCGCGCAGACATCCGCCGTCAGGGTGCGAAGCTGCAGGGGGCAATTTATTGGCTTCTAGATAAGTGCGAAGACGACGAAGTGGAGCTTCAAGATAGAGACGAAGGCCCCTTTCGTACTGCATGCGGAAAATTTGGCTTTCCGATTGCTACCGCTGCAAGAGAGATTCTTAGATTCATTCGAGACCGAGAGACTAAAATTAGCGAAAGCGGAGGCGCCGCTGGGCCCCCCGACGGCCAAGCCGATCTCGAGGGGCCGGCACGACCAGATGATTTGGCAAAAGCAAGGCCGATTCTGCCACCTCCACCTCGTAGACTTGACGTCCAAGACGATCGGGCTCGCGACGAAGTCACCGAATTTCCGTATTCTGCCAGCGGCCCAGCCGCTTCGGCAGGTGAAGAGTACTCATGGTATTCGTCGGCTGACACACGGGATTGGTCGAGGCCCCCGCGCGCGCGATGGTTCTATGGATGTCGGCCGCGGCGCTGCTGGCTACGATCCGATGATCCACTACCCGCACTACACAAATGACGTCCAACATGGATACTACGTTCATCGTGACCGCATCTACTGGATGACCGACAATGTCTGGTGGTCCCGAACGTGGCATATACTGTCTCTGACAGAGTGTGACATCTACTTCCCGACGAAGGGGAAAGAGTCCAATAACAAATGCAAACACACCAGAACAGCGTATCACGCTGGCCGTGGCAAGGGATACAGATCCCGCTCGCCCCGTGAGCATGGGGGTCGACAGGGAGGCTCATCGTCTTCACGTCCGAGACCCCCCACTCCGCCATCGAGGGACAATCCTTGGGACGGACTGAGTTAGGCCAGGCCCGCGCGACCCAGCCGCCGCAGGCAAAACCGAGCGACAAAGTCGCATCGGTCGAGAGAATTTCACCGATCGACAAAGTCGTATCGGCCGAGAGAGCTCCACCGATCCACGAAGTCGAATCGGCGGAGAGAATTATTTGATCTAATGGTGGGAGTCGTCGGGCCTCTTCGGCCCTCAGCCCCCTGGCAGCCACCGCTGAGCTGTAAAAATGTTTTGCGGTTGGCTCCGGTGGTTGTACATATGTACAGGCTGGGGGTGCTGTGGCTGGATGGGCCCTACGAGGCCCGCCGCGGGGGGAGTAAATATCCTCCTCTCCGCCTCATCATAATCTTGCTTCTCTCGCTGCCTGCCTTGCAGTGCACCGTCTGTACTGTTACTGCGGTACCAACCCGCAGCTATTCGTGCTCGAAGGAGAAACAGGAGCGAGCTTGCCTTCGGCCTCCGCGCGTCGTCGGTCGTCGGCCGGCCGGCCTCCTCCCTTACTAATCCCGAGTACGATTGCTTACCAGTTAACCACTGTCTTATCGATGTCTCTTCCCGTACCCTCTACCACTGAGCAGAGTGAACGTGAGACCTTAATTCCTTTGTCATCTTACCCCGATTCTCGAAGGAAAGGCCTCGGACGAGGGTCAGCCAATCCCTTTTTTATCCCCTGTTGCTGCCCCAGGTTATGGAGCCACGTGGGGTCGACCTCCCCTTCCCGCCCCTTCGCCGACCTGGGCTTGGGAGCCACAGTGCGGCTCGCCTCTGGTCCGACCGGGCGCGGCGCCGCCTTGGCACGATTTTTCTCTGTCTGTCTGTCTTGGCCCTGGCTGACCCGCGCTCGCGCGTCCCCGAGTACTTTGGTGGGGGTGGGCCTCACAAGCCGTGACCCCGCAGGGGTGGTCTTCGGATCGCGTATGATCCCGTCATCGAGGCAGGGGCGACGACGCTGAACCTGTCGGCAGAGATAGAGGACCTCCTGGAGGTGGGCATGTGTTTAGTCATTGAGGGTGGTGGCAACTCAGAGACGGTCTGCATTGCTGGCCTGGCGCCGGTGCAGCTCACGAGCCCCACGCAGTTCGGGTACCCCGCTGGCTCAACTTTCACACTTTTGGACGGTGTCATTTCCACTTCGAATACTTCGATGGTCATTCGCAGGGCTCGTGCCGCATCCTTCGACCACCTTGCATTATGTAGGCTGTGGTTTCCGTGCAGGCGTTGAGCGAGACATGTGAGAAACGGCAGGGGATTGGGAAATGATCGGGAGCCGGTGGAGAAGGAGAGTCTGGATGAGGCTGAGGAGGACGAGGAGACGGTCACGGGACGAGGGATGAGGGCGGAGGCATAAGAGGGCGGAAGGACGAAGCGGCAGGAGGGAGAAGAAGGCGGAAGGAGGCAGGAGGGATAGAGCTACGGAGAGAAGGGGGAAGGAGGGAGAAAGGATGGAGGGAGGGATGGACGGCCGGGGGCTGCCCAGGCTGCCTCCGACGGCTCCGTTGGGCCGTCTGGCCCGCATCTTGGCGGCCGTGCGGGGCCGTTGTGGCCACGTGTTGGGTTGCTTGCGGCCTCTGCGTCTATCTTGGGCCGTCTTGGAGTCATCTCTTGTTCCTCTCGCGTCCTGTCTTGAGGGGTGCTTCGGCCGCCGCACTAGTGGCCACCGGGTGCCCGCCTCACCATGCAGCACCCTCAAACGCACTGCAACTTGATACTGACAGTGGGGCCTCACCGTCAATGCCGGCGCGCCCCCGCCCCGAATTCCCTTGCCAGTGGGGCGCAGCAGTCGAAGAGCTTGAGATGAGCTGGAGCCGCCTGTCAACCAATTGTCGAGATCAAGAACATGCCCACCCACCAGGGACAAACACATGCATTTGACAGTGCGGGGCCTCCGTTGTTCATAACATTGCTGCGGCGTTCCACATGTTGTTTAACTTCTCGCTCTTGACTCTACCAACATTTGGAGGAGACGGAATTCCAGAAAGTGACGTCAGACAGGCGGCATGGTGACATCCGAAAGCGTTGCAAAAACGGAATGCAAGCGGAAAGAGGAAAGGCCAATAGAAGCGGACAACAAACGGGCACGTAGGCCACGGGCCAATCCCGGACCTGAAGTGCAACAACACATGACGCCCATACTTTGAAATTGCTTTTATCTTCGAACGAGACAACCACGCCCCCCCAGTGCTGTTTACGATCGTACAAGTGCGATGCCCATCGTCACAGCATGGTGGGCTTGACGTTTGGCAGCGGGCTTCTTCACAATCGGACAGGTCACGAACCCCCAGCAACAGGCCCTTCCCAGCGAGCTGTGACAGTAGACTGGCACTCAAATCGGAGCATGCAATGTCACTGTCCCCCCCCAGGCATTTTCGACAGCGGGACCCCAGTCATCGTGCTCTGGCACCGTCACACGACCCCTCCCTTGAACCTGCCTTGGATGGGGCACGGCAGAAGGGGTATGGGGGGGCAGGTCGGTGCGCACGGAACAGGGGCCAGCGCGGACGGGGGTCAGCCAATCCCTTTTTTATCCCCTGTTGCTGCCCCAGGTTATGGAGCCACGTGTGACCCGCGCTCGCGCGTCCCCGAGTACTTTGGTGGGGGTGGGCCTCACAAGCCGTGACCCCGCAGGGGGGGTCTTCGGATCGCGTATGACCCCGTCATCGAGGCAGGGGCGACGACGCTGAACCTGTCGGCAGAGATAGAGGACCTCCTAGAGGTGGGCATGTGTTTAGTCATTGAGGGTGGTGGCAACTCAGAGACGGTCTGCATTGCTGGCCTGGCGCCGGTGCAGCTCACGAGCCCCACGCAGTTCGGGTACCCCGCTGGCTCAACTTTCACACTTTTGGACGGTGTCATTTCCACTTCGAATACTTCGATGGTCATTCGCAGGGCTCGTGCCGCATCCTTCGACCACCTTGCATTATGTAGGCTGTGGTTTCCGTGCAGGCGTTGAGCGAGACATGTGAGAAACGGCAGGGGATTGGGAAATGATCGGGAGCCGGTGGAGAAGGAGAGTCTGGATGAGGCTGAGGAGGACGAGGAGACGGTCACGGGACGAGGGATGAGGGCGGAGGCATAAGAGGGCGGGAGGACGAAGCGGCAGGAGGGAGAAGAAGGCGGAAGGAGGCAGGAGGGATAGAGCTACGGAGAGAAGGGGGAAGGAGGGAGAAAGGATGGAGGGAGGGATGGACGGCCGGGGGCTGCCCAGGCTGCCTCCGACGGCTCCGTTGGGCCGTCTGGCCCGCATCTTGGCGGCCGTGCGGGGCCGTTGTGGCCACGTGTTGGGTTGCTTGCGGCCTCTGCGTCTATCTTGGGCCGTCTTGGAGTCATCTCTTGTTCCTCTCGCGTCCTGTCTTGAGGGGTGCTTCGGCCACCGCGCTGGTGGCCACCTGGTGCCCGCAAGACTCACCATGCAGCACCCTCAAACGCACTGTAACTTGATACTGACAGTGGGGCCTCACCGTCAATGCCGGCGCGCCCCCGCCCCGAATTCCCTTGCCAGTGGGGCGCAGCAGTCGAAGAGCTTGAGATGAGCTGGAGCCGCCTGTCAACCAATTGTCGAGATCAAGAACATGCCCACCCACCAGGGACAAACACATGCATTTGACAGTGCGGGGCCTCCGTTGTTCATAACATTGCTGCGGCGTTCCACATGTTGTTTAACTTCTCGCTCTTGACTCTACCAACATTTGGAGGAGACGGACTTCCAGAAAGCGACGTCAGACAGGCGGCATGGTGACATCCGAAAGCGTTGCAAAAACGGAATGCAAGCGGAAAGAGGAAAGGCCAATAGAAGCGGACAACAAACGGGCACGTAGGCCACGGGCCAATCCCGGACCTGAAGTGCAACAACACATGACGCCCATACTTTGAAATTGCTTTTATCTTCGAACGAGACAACCACGCCCCCCCAGTGCTGTTTACGATCGTACAAGTGCGATGCCCATCGTCACAGCATGGTGGGCTTGACGTTTGGCAGCGGGCTTCTTCACAATCGGACAGGTCACGAACCCCCAGCAACAGGCCCTTCCCAGCGAGCTGTGACAGTAGACTGGCACTCAAATCGGAGCATGCAATGTCACTGTCCCCCCCCAGGCATTTTCGACAGCGGGACCCCAGTCATCGTGCTCTGGCACCGTCACACGACCCCTCCCCTGAACCTGCCTTGGATGGGGCACGGCAGAAGGGGTATGGGGGGGCAGGTCGGTGCGCACGGAACAGGGGCCAGCGCGGACGGGGGTCAGCCAATCCCTTTTTTATCCCCTGTTGCTGCCCCAGGTTATGGAGCCACGTGTGACCCGCGCTCGCGCGTCCCCGAGTACTTTGGTGGGGGTGGGCCTCACAAGCCGTGACCCCGCAGGGGGGGTCTTCGGATCGCGTATGACCCCGTCATCGAGGCAGGGGCGACGACGCTGAACCTGTCGGCAGAGATAGAGGACCTCCTGGAGGTGGGCATGTGTTTAGTCATTGAGGGTGGTGGCAACTCAGAGACGGTCTGCATTGCTGGCCTGGCGCCGGTGCAGCTCACGAGCCCCACGCAGTTCGGGTACCCCGCTGGCTCAACTTTCACACTTTTGGACGGTGTCATTTCCACTTCGAATACTTCGATGGTCATTCGCAGGGCTCGTGCCGCATCCTTCGACCACCTTGCATTATGTAGGCTGTGGTTTCCGTGCAGGCGTTGAGCGAGACATGTGAGAAACGGCAGGGGATTGGGAAATGATCGGGAGCCGGTGGAGAAGGAGAGTCTGGATGAGGCTGAGGAGGACGAGGAGACGGTCACGGGACGAGGGATGAGGGCGGAGGCATAAGAGGGCGGAAGGACGAAGCGGCAGGAGGGAGAAGAAGGCGGAAGGAGGCAGGAGGGATAGAGCTACGGAGAGAAGGGGGAAGGAGGGAGAAAGGATGGAGGGAGGGATGGACGGCCGGGGGCTGCCCAGGCTGCCTCCGACGGCTCCGTTGGGCCGTCTGGCCCGCATCTTGGCGGCCGTGCGGGGCCGTTGTGGCCACCTGTTGGGTTGCTTGCGGCCTCTGCGTCTATCTTGGGCCGTCTTGGAGTCATCTCTTGTTCCTCTCGCGTCCTGTCTTGAGGGGTGCTTCGGCCACCGCGCTGGTGGCCACCTGGTGCCCGCAAGACTCACCATGCAGCACCCTCAAACGCACTGTAACTTGATACTGACAGTGGGGCCTCACCGTCAATGCCGGCGCGCCCCCGCCCCGAATTCCCTTGCCAGTGGGGCGCAGCAGTCGAAGAGCTTGAGATGAGCTGGAGCCGCCTGTCAACCAATTGTCGAGATCAAGAACATACCCCCTCCGAACCAGGAAAAAGGATCCTGGCGAAGTGCCCATACTTATGCCTGTGTGAATGCCGCAAGGCCATTTGACACGATTGTTTTGGCAATGTTGCGTCAGGCTTTTTTTCTTGCCCCATTCATGCGTTTGCTTGGGGTATGCTTGCGTCAGGATGGGTCTGAAATCGCGCCGACCTGCTCGGACAAGCAGTTCCAGTGACAATGTTTGCGAAACGCCGCGCGCGCTGCCGGCCTGCGCGGCGCTCGCTCGCTCTCGCGACGCCCCGTGCACTTCGAGGTGGCAGCGCAGTCGCGGCCGCCCCCCCAGGTCAAGCCTGGCGGATGAATTCGGTGACGCCCAGCTCCCCGGCGAGGGCCGTCGCCTGCCTCCTGCGCCAGATCGCGCACGTCGCGAACATTTTCAGCTGCGAGCGCACGCCTTTCGGCGGGCCCGCCTGGAAGACTTCGATGTTGAGCGCCCGCATGAGCAGCAGCTCCTCGCGGCGCGTGGTTAGGGGAACAAAAAGTAACATAAACATAACACCGAGGTCCGCGCGGATTTCTCGGATCGGCGCTGGGGCCCCCCGGCGGCGCCTCTGGCGCCGCCCCTGGCGCGCTCCGCGCGCCAGGGAGGGGGGTCCAGCGCCGATCCGAGAAATCCGCACGGACCTCGGAGTTTTTTTTGTTTATGTCACCTTTTGTTCCCCTAGTGGCGCGCGCGAGGTCGAGATAGAGAGTGGCGCACTGAACGCCGACTCTGGCGGTTCGAAACGAAAGATTTTACCCAACCCAGAAACAAAGCCTGGCAGTGGAAGTTCCTCGTCAAAGGAGCGCGGGTGCAGGCAGCTTGCGAGCGCCGTTCGCTCGCCTGCTGACGTACGGCGCCCCCCTGGCACCGTGGCAATGGCCCTGCCGTGCGCAAACGGAAGCTTTTCCGGGTGACCATGAAGCTTCGGAAGGTGAACGGTTTAGACGTGCGAGGCTCGATGAACTCCAGCGGGCCCGCGATGTTCTGATGTCCCTCGCGAGGCTGTCATCGTGGCGCTCCAGGGCGTCCTGGAGTGGCGCGCCCGCGTATTTGTCCATGCACGCCCAGAGCCGCAAGGGCAAGTGCTTCAGATAGAGCGCTTGGGCGCGCCTGCCTCTTTCGACATGGTCGACGGAGTCCCGATGCCGAGGCCCCACCGCGATGTGTGCGATCTGCCTTTCGGCATCCTTGACGAGCCCGCCATCGAGGTCGAGCGCCTCCAGGAGTTGGATTCGCATGCACACGCGCGCGCGTAGCAAGCCGCGCATGCCACTGGCGTTCGTCGGGCTGGGTCATCTCATCATCTTCGCCGCCAGTTTCGCGTCCATGCGCGTTGGGCCAGATCTGTCGGCGGCCTGCAGGACGCCCGCGCACGGGCCACGTTCGCTCACCGCGCCACGGTCTCCCAGCAGGACGCTATCATTGCACCCTCTCTGGAATCTGTCTTCGCGGAGCCGATGATCAATGGTTTCATTTGGATGGCGTTCCACGTGGCTCGGGTGTCCGCGGGGATCCGATTGCCAGGCTCGCGCGTGAAGTTCGCGAGTTGCCGGGGCCTCGCGTCGCTGAAGCGGTTGGGCGCCTGGAGCTCGAAGCGCAGCGGCGCGCTGCAGAACGGCCTCATCACGGCATGGCGTTCGGGGGCAAGGTCGACGCCCGCTGCCGCCAGTTCCTCGAAGCTAGAAGCTCGAGGTCACAGGCAATTCCCCGCTGTCGGCTTCAGCTGCAGACGATCGCCCGGGTGGGTCACTATGTGCATGTGGCCGGAGGCGCCACCGACCTGGTCACGCCCCCGCTCCTCCACGCTCCTCTTGGCCCTGCGTCCGAGGTAGGTCCGGAGCAGCAGCGCGCTGTGCAGGCTGGGCGAGTTCATGCTGACCTCCTCCAGGATCAAGCGCGCGGCCGCTTCCCACGAGTCCCGTGGCACTTTCAGCTTAATTACCTCCAGCGGGCATGTCCTTTTGACAGAAAGACTGCGCTCCTATGATTCCCGCCCAGTAGCTTGCTGGTCGTCGGTGTAAATGTTCGCGGCCTGAAGCCACTTCGCGCAAACTATCAGCGCGGACTTCGCCTCATCCGGTCGCGCGGGGAACAGTGCGCCTACGGTTGGAATCGCGATCTCCTGCGCCATGGCTGTCTTTCCGCTGCCTCCCTGGCCGAGAAACGGGAACTGGAGCGTTTTTTGCTTCGCACGTTTGTCCGCGCTTCTCCTCGCCCCGCGCCGTTTTGCCGGCGTTCGCGGGCGCCGCGGCTAACGGGCCCTGATCGGGCTTGATAGGGCGGCGCCCCTACTCCCGCGTCTTCGGTATCAACCCGCCGCCCCCCGCACTGGGCCCTTCCAGTCTCTGGGCTGCTGCGCGGTTGGCGACGGTGCCCACCTCGCCTGCGGCGCCTCGAGAGGCATCGCGCCGGCGCCCGCTGCCCTCGCGTCGTTTTGCGCAGGGTCGTCGCGCGCGGGCCCGCCATTGTCTCCCCCCTGGCAGACCGCGCCCACTGGGACCCCGCTGGCTCCTTCAGCGCGTCGGCGCCCAGGTCCAGCAGGGCCTTCTAAGGAGCGAGTGCGTCGCCCTTCAGTTCTCTGGCTGCGTGGCGTCTCTGCGCGGGGGCAGCTCGCCCCTTGCCTCTCCATGGTGGTGGCAGCTTTCCGGGGGCCCTCGACGAAGGCCGACGCGTGCTCGGCTGCGTCGACGCGCGAGATCTGCCCGAACACAGACGGGGCGCAGTGGTGTTCTTTGACTTCGTTGGCACCCAACTTCGCGAGACCGCCCCGGGCGCGGTTTGCCCGTGGCCTCCGCCCGCGCGGCGCCCGCCCCGAAGTCTTCGGCCCCCTCCTAGCGCGCGGGGGGCCCGGCGAGCTGCGCGTCGCCCTTCTGCGACTTTCTCGGCTTGGAGGCATTCGCTTCGGAGATGCCGTCGAATGTGGTGGCTGTTTTCGCTGTCTCCAGGGCCTGGCGCCGCGCTCGAAGGGCGCGGGGGGCGCGCGGGAATGGGAATGGGCGCGGTCGCGCGTGCGATTCTTACCGCTGGGGCCCTCGGTGGGGCCCCAGGGGGGCCGCGAAGCGCGCTGGGCGCGGCCGCGCATGCGATTCCTGCCGTCGGGGCCTTCAGCGGAGCTCCAGCGGCGGCCGCGAAACGCGTTGGGGGCGCGCCGAAATGGGCACGGCCACGCATGCGATTCTTGCCGCGGGGCCTCCGGTGGAGCCGCCTGCGGAGCCGCGAAACGCGGGGGGGCGCGCCTGGGCGGGCGCAACCGCGCTTGCGCATCTTGCCGCTGAGGTTTTCGGCGGGGCGCCCCATGCGGCCGCGAAGCGCATGGGGGGCGCGCCAGCATGGGCGCGGTCGCGCGTGCGATTCCCGCCGCTGGGGCCTTCGGTGGAGCTCTCTCTCCAGGGCCGCGAAACGCGCGGGGGGCGCGCCGAAATGGGCGCGATCTCTTCCACTTGGGCCTTCGATGGAGCTCCTTGTGCGGCCGCGGAACGCGCGGGGGGCGCGCCGAAATTGGTTCGGTCGCGCATGCGACCCTTGCCGCTGGGGCCTTCGGTGGATCCCCTGGGGGGCCGTGAAGCGCGTGAGTGGCGTGCCGAGATGAGCGCGGTCTCGCATGCGATCTCTGCCGCTGGAACTTTCGGTCGAGCTTCCTCTGGGGCCTCGAACCGTTTGAGGGGCGTGCTGCGCGGTCTCGCGTGCGAGCCCTGCCGCTGGGGCCTTCGGTCGAGCCTCCATGCGGCCGCGATGAAGTGCGCGGGTGACGATGATGCCGACGATTGCGATGATGACGATGACGATGACGATGACGATGATGATGGCGATGGCGATGGCGATGGCGATGGCGATGACAATGGCGATGGCGATGACGATGAAGACGAGGATGAGGATGACAATGACGACGACGATGACGACGACGTTCCCGATGATGGCGATGACACGAGGATGATGATAATGAAAGCACGGAGGTTATACTCGTAGAGAAGGAAGTGATCTGTGATCTGGAACTTTCTCGGACCGAACCCGCCACGCGCTGCGCGCCGGGCGCGCTCGCAGTGGATGCGCGGAGGGCCCGCGGCCAGTGCGCGGGCGGCCCGCGAGCCTGCCCCTGGATTCGAGGCCCACTCGGGGGCCGCTCCAGCGGCGGGGAGGCCGCGCCAGAGGCGGCGGAGGGCCCAGATGGGGCCCCCTGGATCGTCATCCGAGACAATGCATGCCGTGGGTCGCCCAGAGGGGCGGCAGGCGCCGGGCCCGCGGCCCGGGCCGCCCCTGCCGCTAGCAGCCGCTGCTACGCGATCTGGGCCGCCCCGTGTTCAAGCGACATGTAACCTCGTCGCGGCGCGCAGAGGAAGCCCGGTCGCGTGGCAGGCGAATGTCGTCAGACTCGGAGATGGCAAGTACAGTGGCGGGCAGTATCGCCTGCGTAGTTACCCGTCGTTGGACGAGGCAACCGACGGTTTTTTCAACGGGCAGCGGGGCTACTCGCGCACTGTCGAGCTCGTCGGCTGGACCAGGGCACGAGCGCGACGTTGCCATCTGGGGCGCTGCAGCGGACTGGGGGCGTCCTGCCATGCCCGCGGCTGCTCGAGCTGGCGCCGCCGGCGCGGCAGCGAGGTGCGAGGGCCAGTTGGTCGGCGCCAGTTTCGCGCGGCACGATGACCCCGTCGCCGTCGGCCCCCTGACGCAGGACGACCGCAGCGACCTCGAGTTGGAGGAGCTCATCATGGTGCCTGCCGGCTGCTTCCCTCACGACGCCGGCTCGCTCGCCTCCGTGGACAATGTCTCGGCGGCGCTGCGGTCGGCAGACGTAGCCGGCGTGGAGGTCTCGCCGGCTTTCCTGGCGCGACTCACCGAGAGGGCGAGGTGATCGAGTTCCTCGACTCAGCTGGCGGGGCTGCGCAGCTGGGCCCAGTCGAGCTGGCCGATCTCGCCCCGTGCCCCGACGACTGCAAAATCGGGGCCCAGTGCCGACCCGTCGCGTTGCCCGACCCCGCGCTGCCCGACCCAGCCCCTGGGGCGACCCAGGGCGCATCGGCTTCCAGCTTTCCGTCGACCAGCAGATCGATGGGGAGAGACAACTCACTGCTGACGAACACGACGGCGAGGGCACGGGGCGCGTGGAGGTCGACGCAGCCTGCGAGGCTGCCGTGCAGGAGCGGGCAGGTCGGCCGCGCGGCGCCCGTCCACTCCTGCGCGGCAGCCGGCGCGCGGCGAGGCAGGGGCCCGCGGAGAGCGGCGCCGAGGGGGCCGCAGCCCCGCGGCGCGTCGACGCGTCGCGCGACGATTTGCCGAGCGCCCTCGGGAGCTTCAAACGCGACGTGCTGGAAGCTATCGGCGGCCAACTGAAAGGCTTCTCGAGCCGAATCGAGCAGGTCGAGAAGGGAGGCGTGGAGGCCCGCGGCCTCGCTTCTGCGGGCCCCCCTGCCGCTCTGGGGTCGCTCCTCCAGGCGGGGGCCTCAGCGAGTGCGCGAGCGCCTGCCGCCTCGAACAGGCCCCCCTTCCAGAGCTCGCCCGCGGCGCCGTCTTGGACAGCGGCGCAGCTTCTGCGGGCGCGGCCCGCCCCCGCGCCCCCCCTGTCCCGGGCGGGAGAGGAGGCCCTAGCGACGGCGCGCGGGCCGCCCCGGCGGGGAGACGGCTCCGCCCGCGCGAGCAGGGCAGCCGCGCGGCCCCAGAGAGAAGGGCCGACCTCGATCTCAGGGCCCTCGTCGAGGCAGGTGGCCGCGACGCAGACGGGGCCATCCGATTTGCGACGCCGCGGGCGCTGGAGATCGACGGTCGGCGGCCCTAGGGGCGCGGGAGAGGGCGAGCCTGCCTCGCGCGACCTCCTCTTCAGGAACGCAGCTTCGAGCTCCGGAGAGGCAGGCCAGGTGAGGGGCCAGCGGCGCCGAGGGGCCAGCGGGGCTCCTGGCGCCCAAAGGGCCATCGAGCGCGAACGCGACGCCGCGGCCTTCCCCGAGCTCGGCTGCGACGCCGCACTGGCGCGCCGTGTGGGGCATGATGCCCCGCGGCAGGCAGAGGATCATATTCGGGCGCGTCGAAGACCACGAGCGCTTCTGGGAGATCCTTGCGCCCCTCCACGCGCTGCGCAGGTCGCGGCAGCCCGACCTCCTCGGTGCCCGCCTGGAGCGGCCAGTTCCTGAAGGCCACGCGGCAGTCAGTGAGTGCGAACGTTTCCCCGAGGCCAGTCTGGCCGATCACGGGCGGAGCGGATCGGGCGGCGAGAGGTCTCGCGCGCCCCGCGGCGCTTGCAGCCTCGGTCGCCCATCTGCGGGAGACAGACACCCGGGGCCGCCCCCAACAACGGGGGCGGGCACGCCGACGAGACCGCGCCGGCAAAGGCCGCGCCAGGGACAATAAGTTGAACAAGTTGACCAACCAGGAGGAGCAGGACGGCGGCGGGGGAGGCGAGTAATCGTCTCAAGGTGGGCCCGACAGCTTATAGAAACGCGGATGGGGGGCCGGCGCGGGAGTCGGGCCTCCATCGTCGTTACCTGCAACTCCGACTTCTCAGGCCGCCAGTGATCCGGCGATTGGCGCATGGGTTGCATCTGGCCTGCCGACCTCGCGCTGCGCCTTCCTCCAGGCGGGGGCCCCCGCTTTCGCCCCGACGGGGCATCTTGCCCCCCGGGTTAGTCAAAGGCTGCTGACGCCCCGCGGGCCCCGCGAGCGGCGCAAGAGTGGAGCGTCGCCGCGGTCGCCGCATAGACGCGCCCGGTGGCTTCGGGAGAGGGACTTTGGCGGCGCTGGGTCAATGAGTCCGTCGCTTATCTTTCCTGGCTCTCGCTTGGGCGCCCCGCGGGTGGGTCGAGAGGATCCTCTCTCGCCGCGCCCTTGGCCGAGGGACAATGGCAGCTGGTGCGCCAGCTTGGTGACGAGCATGCCGGTCGTTGCCGCGTCGAGGAGTCGATGCCGCCCCTGACTGGCGGCGTCGCTGGCATCCATCGTTCCCTGACAGGGCCCACTAGCAATTCGCACTTGAGGGGCGGCGAGCATTTTGTGGAACCTCACGCCGTTGCCGCAGTCGGCCTCGGCACCCCGTCTAGCCGGCCGACGATCCGGCTCTGGGGGCCAGTCGCGCCGCTTGAGCGCGGCATTTTATTCCGCGCGCCTCGCGTCTTTGACCCCGAGCCACGTCGCCTTCCCAGTCGGCTGCCTCCCATGTGCGCGCGCGTGGGCCATTGGGCCGCGGTGGCAGCGCATTCGCGGGATGCTCGGTTTCCACGGCTCGCGCGCCCAAGGGGCCCCCGACTGTGCGCGGATGCCCCCGCCCGCGCTAGGCTCTTCTGCGCGGAGATGAAGGGCGACCACTGGCCGATGGCGATCATTGACATGCGGCGCCACAATGCGCTCGAGAAGCTCCTAAGAGAGATCCTCCGCGAGTATGCATTCGCCGCAGGGATCCCCAGAAATCGACGCGCCTACCTCGAGCATCTCGCCACCCTGTCCCAAGCCTGGCAGTTCGCAGAGTTGTTCCTCCCGAAGGGCGGGTCCTCGTCGATTTCCACGGACGACGCCGAGGACTTCTTCTACCTCCAGCAGCGGCCAGGCGCCAGGGCCCTGGATACCATTCTTGGCTTTGACCTCAGGGCCAGCGAGCTGCAGGGGCAGGGTGTCTCCTGCGAGGCGGACTACCTCCTCTGGCGCGGTCCCGACAGGATCGCGCTGACATTGCCGCTAGCTCCTGCCACGGGGGTTCAGAAGGCTTCGGTGGCGGCCCAGATTGGGCATCCACATTGCATGCGATCCAGAGGGCGTCTCCGTGACGGGGGTTGGCTTACTTATGGTTGGGCCCCACCCTTTCGGACTGAACACGGAAGGCGTCTGCTCGGACGACCGCGTCGTCACTGGTCTCAGCGACGGCCCTGACTTCGCGGGCCCGATGCGACGGGCAGCTCTTCGGTGGGCCCGGCAAGGGCGCCGGGCTCGCGATCGCGTGGGCATCGGGAGAAAGGGCGAGAAAGCGACCCTGGACTAGGCCAGCGGAGTCATCCGGAGGAGACCAATTCGCCGCGTCTCGATGTGGGCGGGGAGGTGGTGAAGGTCAAACAGTTCGGGGTGATCGCCAGTGCCGCGTGCATCATCCTCGTCGGGGCCGCCTCGGTCGCTCTCATGAGGTCGGGTGGTGGGATGAGTTGGGTGCGCCATCTGATGTTTCGAAGGACTGCCATGCGTCTCGTGGATAAGCTCTACGCGTGGCTTCACGTGCCCAGCGTGGACCCCACGGCGCGGCCTTGGTTGCCGATTCCAGTGATCGACGAGCTGATGGGGCTGGTCCTCTTGTTACCGTTGTTCAGGAGCTCGCTCGATCCCCCGGTGGCGGAACAGGTCTTCGCGTCGGACGCCGCCCTCTTCGTCGGCGGGGTCGCGTTGGCCCCGCTCAACGCGGGGGAGGCGGTTTGGCTTTGGGCGCGGGCGCCTCGTCGGACAGGCGCGGTGAGGCTCAAACATTTTGGGCCCCCTGATCCCGACGAGCGTCTCGAGGTCTTGGGGGGGCGTGGTCCGGGATGACTCCTTGCTCCACTCGTGGAAAGGTCCAGTCAGTTTACCACCCTGCTGTGCTATAGGTTCTCGGGCCGACGTCATATGAATTATGATACCGGAGAAAAGAACCATTCATAATCGTTTTAAGGCTATAGGGCTATAAGGCAATGGGGCTATAAAGCTATGGGGCTATAGGGCTATGGGGCTATAGGGCGATGGGTCTATAGGGCTTTAGGGATAGTGGCCTATGGGGCTATAGGGCTATTGGGTTTTAAGGCTGTGAGGCTATGAGGCTACAGGGCTACAGGGCTATTGGGCCACAGGGCTACTAGAGCTATTCGGCTATTAGGGCTATAGCGCTATAGGGCTTTAGGGCCATCGAGTTGTAGGGCTATAGGGTAATAGGGCTATGCGGCTACATGGTTGCCAGGTTACAGGGCCGTAGAGCTATAGAGATATAGGGATCTATATATGTATACATATATATATGCACAAGACTGCATTGGCGCTTCGCGCCATGCACCTTGTTCCTTGAAGCTCTGGATCAGCTGGCATTCGTGCTATCCTGGGAGTCCTTTGAGGGGCCCTCGCGGTTATGCATCACGAAGTGGGGCAGGTTGCGGATGGAGGGGGGTGTTACAATGAGACGGCAGAGTGAGATGGTTTTGTCTTCATGCGCGGTTGTCTCTGAGGCTTGGCAAGCGGTTCTTGGGGGCTGTCTTGGGCATCTCTTGGGCCTGGGTGGTGCTGTCTTCAGGATTATGGGAGTTCGCTTTCAAGCCTGTGGGGTCGTTTTGGAAGGGGTTGGCGGGCTTCGGCCGCTTGCAACGTCGGACGGTCGAGCAAGAGAGAAAGAACAAATCCTTCAAACGCTATGGGGAAATCGATCAATTGTGACTCTCAGTGCTTTCTTCGGAGGACTCCTGAGGTTTTTTGGAGGCCTTTCGGCGCTTGTTGGAAGTCGTCGATGCTTTTGGGCGCTCTTCTTCGGGCCGCGTGGTCTGTGAATAGCCTGTTGGAGCGGAGAGCTCTTACTTTCGCGCCCGGATGCCACGATTCTTGTGAGGGGAGCAATTCCCAAAGGAAAACCATTCGAATCCCGGGTTCGCAACCAAATTTGTGTTCAAATGGTTGCGAACCCAGGATTCTGGCCAGAATGTGGCGCGTCAGACGGGGGGGGTGCCAGGCGGCGTGCTGATGCGACTTCGGGGAAAGCGGCCTTGCAGAACGTCGGCGTGGGCTTTGCGCGGGGGGCTCGTCGAGACGTTCGCTCTTGGACGTCGTTGGGCTTTCCGAACCGTAGCACTCCTACAGGGATCTGGGGGGTCTCTTGGATCCCCGATGGGAGGAAGCAGGAAGAGGAGGAGCAGGGTTAGGGGGGCAGGGGCACTTGGGGGAGGGAGGAAGGGCCACTCGGGGGGGCCCGCCGGCTGTCCTCCCAAGGGCCCAGTTGCCTTCGGCGTGGTTCGGACCTCGCTTCTACTTCTTTCTTCGAGGAGGTTGAGGAGGAGGGGGGAGACGACGCGGGGGCGAGAGAGGAGGGGGAGGAGGAGGGGGAGGAGGAGGAGGAGGAGGAGGAGGAGGAGGAGGAGGAGGAGGAAGAGGAGTTCGAGGAGGAGGAGCAGCAGGAAAACGACGAGGAGGAGGAGGAGGAGCAGGAGGAGGAGGAAAAGGAAGGAGAAGAGAAGGAAAAAGAGGAAGACGAGGAGGACTTGCAGAGAGAGCGGGAGGAGGAGGAGGAGGAGGAGGAGGAGGAGGAGGAGGAAGAAGGGGGGAGGAGGAGGAAGAGGGGGAGGACATGGAGGGGGAGGAGTAGCAGGAAGAGCAAGTGACAAGGAAATAGAGGAGAAGGAAAGAAGAGGAGGAATACGAGGAGGAGCAGGAGGAGGAGGAGCAGCGGCAAAAGGAGGAGGAGGAGGAGGAAGGAGAAGAGAAGAGAAAGGAGGAATACGAAGAGGTCTTGCAGGGGGAGCAGGAGGAGGAGGATGAGGAGGAGGAGGAGGAGGAGGGGGAGGAGCAGGAGGAGGAGGAGGAGGAAGAGGAGGAGGAGAGGGAGGAGGAGGAGGAGGAGGAGGAGGAGGAGGAGGAGGAGAAGGAGGAGGAGGAGGTAGAGGAGGAGGAGGAGGGGGACGAGGAGGAGGGGGAGGGGGAAGAGAAGAAGGAAGGAAGGAGGAGGAGGAGGAGGAGGAGGAGGAGGAGGAGGAGGGGGAGAGGCAGAGGAGGAAGAGGAGGGATAGGAGGAGGAGGAGCATTCAGCACATGAAGCGCACACGAATGTATCTGAAGTAATAGGAGCGACGGCGGAGTCCGTCCGACAGGTCGTGCACTTTCGAGTGGTCCGGCGCAAGGCATATGATAAGTAATCCGCTCTCGGTTTCAGATTTCCACAGCAAGAGCAAAGTAGGACGTGAGCTGGCTGGTTCGCTGATGCGTGCGCGTTGGCGGCGCAACTCTTGCAAGCCCGAATGGTCGGAGGTTTGTCCAATTGGGTGTTGGAGAATGCACGTCGCGGTAAGCATCGAGAACATGAAGTGCACACGAATGTAACTGATTTATTCGGAGGCATCGCTGCAGTAAGAGAGCGCCAGCACTTGGCACAAACGGCTGTTCACAACAGGCGGAGACCGCGCGGGAGGCTGGGCCACCCTAGGAGCCTCGTTGGGACCAATGTGGCTGACTTCGGAACCTCGCGGGCCTCCTTCGGAACCTCGGAGCTGCGTGGGGCTTCGGAACTTCGTGGCGCCTTGTTATGCTCGTTTGCTGTCAAGTTGGGTCCTTCTGGGGAGGTCATCAGCCTTGCTTGGGCCATCTTGGAGGCTCGATTGGGGCCCGCAAGCCTTCTCGGGGAGCCCCTCGGATCGGGTGGGCCGTCTTCAAGCGATCTTGGAGGCCTCTTGGCCCCGCGGGGACGTCTGGAAGCCGTTTTGAACGCCTTGTGGGCCGTCGGGAAGCTGATGTCGCGATCGGTTGGACCATGTTGGAGCGGCCTTGGGTGCCTCTGCGCTTTTTTGGGGGCCGTCATGCGATTGTCATGGGCCATCTTGGGCGCCTCTCGGGGCTCGCTTTCGGCCGCTTGTTAGGCCGTCGTGGAGCGGTCTTAGGTGCCTTTTCGTGTGTCTTTGAGTTTGGCAGGACGAGAGGCGAGAAAGCCAAAATCGTTCCTAAACATTAGAAAATTATAGTTGTGGGTTTCTTCGGCGCTTCTTGGTGGCTCGCTGGGCGGCCTTGTGAGCGGGTGGGGGCTCCTTTTTTTGTAGGAATTGTTAGAGTTCCTTGGCTGTCAGTGTCAAGCTTCCCGGGGCCGTCTTCGGGCGGCGCGGCCGTTTCTGGGGGCTGTCCAAGGCGACCC
>CAUYUJ010011214.1:284434-310443 GCA_963575745.1 Prorocentrum cordatum
TTTCCTCCTCCTCTTTCTCCTCGTCGTCCTCCTCCTCCTCCTCCTCCTTCTCCTCCTCCTCCTCCTCCTCCTCCCCGTCCTCCCGGGGCCCTCTTGGGAGCCTCTTGGGGCCCTGTTGGGGCCCCCTTGGGGCTCTCTTGGGCCGTCTTGGGGCCCGCCTGGGCCTTTTTGGGGCCCTCTTGGGCCGTCTCGGTGCTCTCTTGGCCAGTTTTCAGCCCCTTTGGGGGGTCCCGGGGGCCCTCTTGGGAGGATCTGGGGGGCCTCTTGGGCCGTCTTGGGCCCGTCTGGGGGCCCTCTTGGACCGTTTTGGGCCCCTTTGGGCCGCCTCTGGGGCCGTATCGGGGCGATCTTTGGGGCCCCTTGGTCCGTCTGGGGCCCGTCTGGGGGCCCTCTTCGACCGTTTTGGGCCCCTTTGGGGCGCCTCTGGGGCCGTTTTGGGACGATCTTTGGGGCCTCTTGGGCCGTCTGGGGCCCTTCTGGGACGGAGAAACTGCCAAAAACCTTTCGGGGGCCCTCTTGAAGGCCTCTGGAGCGGTCTCGAGGCTCTTATCTGGAGCTCTCTTGGGGCCGTCGTAGGGCCCTCTTGGGCCGTCTTGGGGCCCTCTGGTCCGTCCACCAGAAAAATGCAAAGAAATGGGCCATGGGGGCCGCCCAGGAGCCGCTTCATTCGAGAACATACAAAAGAAATTTGCCATTACCACCGATTCACGCGCGCCTCGCCCCTCCCCCGTACCTCCCCTGAGGAGGGCTTCGCCCCTGCTCAACGTCACTCGCTCGTACCTCGCTCTTTCCGCCTGCGGGGCGTTGGAAAGGAACGTGTTTGAAACCACATATGTGCACGTGTTGAAATTAAAGCAGGCTGGATACGAACGCGACGTTTTAGTTTTGATGCCACATGTCATAACATTTTCCTGAGGCTGCTTCCTCGCCCAGCGCTGCCCAATTCTGCAGGTCGCCCTAGATTTCTTTGGCTCGCCTGAGATTTGCACAGTGTTTCGGCGAGGTTTGGTCTCTATAAGGCCGCCCGATGTCATCCAGATTCTGGCGCGTGCGTCGCACCCAGATTTATAGCGCTGCTATGTCCCATCCGTGCTCGCGGGCCTGCCGAGCGCGTGGGTTTAGCGATTGCGAGTATATCAGCTGCTAGCAGGTTGGGATGCGGAGATTGTCCCTGCCAGTTGGTGCGCGCTGTCCCGTGCCGTGCCGTGCCGTGTCCGTTTATATGAGTGACCAATAGGTCAATAATATGGGGGTGCACCCACGCCACGGCTTAATGCATCCGCATTGGCCCAGATGCTACGTTATTCTCCCTCGCCCCCCGCTCCCCTCCGCTCCCGCTCCTCCCTCCCCGTCCTCCTACTGCCGCCGGTGCTTTTTCACTTCTGGCAATGGCCGAGGTTCTAAGTTGCGGGTGCTCGGGTCGGCTTTTGTTTGGCGGCCGCGCGGCCCATTCTCCCCCCTCGCCCTCGCCCTCTCCCCTTCCTCCCTGAATGTGGTGACGTTTACCCGGCCGGCCAATTTACAGCCCTGCCGCTATCGAGTCATATATAAGCGCGTTTATTGCCCCCTTGGAAGCGGATTTGGCGTTCAATCGAATTGGTCTTGCCCATGGACGGGCATCGTGCGCTTGTGTTCGGTGGGGGAGGAAAAGCACGTTGTAAAACTTATGTGTAAATAAAATGCACTTGCGTTGCAAATGCAGGCTTATGTTTTCAAACAAAGAAGCGTTCTCTCGTCTACGTGCAGATAGAACCTCTCGGTGTGTTCATTGTTTTGAATATTTTGACGAAGTGCGCTGTGCGGTTCGTCTATCGAGTTTCGGCCTTTGTGAGCAGTTTATAGGCGGTGGGTTGCCGATTTAGCAAAAATGTCGCTGTTAGTTTCAAGGGGTGGTTGCCTTTGAAGATTGGTTTATGTTGTCGCTGTTTTTTTCCTGCGACGTCGGTGCCAAAGCGTCTGCCAGGAGTGATTGTATGGCGTGGGAAATTGCAGAGGATCAGGAATACGAGAAGGAAGAGAAAGACGAGGAGAAAGACGAAGATGAGAAGGACGATGAGGATGAGAGCATAAAAGGGCGCGGAGATGGGAAAACGAGGAGGAGGAGGGAGCAGGGAGAAGAAGGAACGAGGATTGAAGAGGAGGGATGGAGCCGTGCCGCACAAGGGCGTGGAATACCATCCTCACGGCTACATCCGGCTGAAGGGGTGGTTGGAAGAGGCAGGTTACTTACGAGAGTGTTTCAAGCCTTACCGAGAGCCTGCTACCCCGGTTGTTGCCCACTCCGTCGAAAACGCGTGCATCCCGGAGGCGGCGCCCAAGGAGTCCCACGGAAGGTCCACTGGCGCCCCAGAAGTGAATGTAAAACAGGTCCACGGGTTGGCCCGAACCCTCAAGGAGCAGCTGGGGGACAATGCGGACGGCGAGCTTACCCAGAAGCACTTAGTGCTTGCTTGGTTGATCGAGTGCATCGGCGTGTTGATTGGGCTCTTTGCCGAAGGATCTCCTGGATTTACGCAGCAGTTTCGCCGCGAGGGCAAACGCTGGGGAGCACCCTTGCCCCTGTTCGGGGAACGCGTAGAGCTTGAGGTGCAAGCCAGGCATGTGTTTGAGAGCCGATGGGCCCCAGGGGTCCATCTAGGGATCCGGCGAAAGACGTCAGAGGAACTCGTGGGAACTGCTGATCAAATATTCGCGGCGCAGTCTGTCGGGGGGATGCCGGAGGGCAGCGCCTGGGGCAAGGCCATGCCACTGTCCATCAGAGGGGCGCCGTGGCTGCCGAACCCGAAGACGCCGACGCCACGGGGCTGCCGCCCTCGATCGAACTGGCACCAGAGTTGCCAGAAGTTCCAACCGGGCCTGCCGTCGCTTTCAGCGGGGAGTCTGAGCACGGGCGCCTCTGCATCACCAAGAGTGACTTGCAGGGCCCGCTGATGGGCAACGCAGCAGGATGCTCGGCGCGACTCGACTGGGCGCGCGAAGCGCATTCGTTCAGCTTGCGCAGCAGCGCAGGCAACGGATCGAGACTATCTTGTTGGAGTCTACAGTTCTTGCTCACCAGGCTCTTTTCGAACGCCACCTTCAACGAGGTCTAGGCCGTTGCAAAGGGGGCCCCTGCATGCGGCGCCGCCCCGGCGTTTGCCCCAGCGACGGCGCCGCCAGCGCGAGCTGGAGCAGCGAATTCGATAACGCCAGCCGTTCGCGACTCGACGTCCGCGCGCGCGCCGATGGAAGTGGAAGGCGCTGCCGCCGGGCGCTCGGCAGGGGGCGCCGCTTCGGCCTTTGCTTCGAGCGCCGCCCCCGCGTCGCCCGACGCCGGCGCGCCCATGCCAGACGCGCGCGCGAGGCGCGCTGGCGAAGGGGCGCCCCCCGATGCCCCCGAGTGACCCGTGCGGAAGCTTCATGGGCCGCGGTGGTTTCGATGCCGAAATTGAGCTGCAAGGGCGCATTGAGAAGTCGCGGGAGCGCGTCGTCGCTGCCGCCGCGAGGACTCTCGATGGAGCCAGCCCCTGCCCAGTTTGCGTGGGGCCTGGGCCCTCGGGTCGCGACGGCGCCCCCGACGTTTGGGGTCGCGATTGGTGTTGGGATCTCTTCTACGACGATGTGCCCAGTAGGCTGTTCGATTCTGCCGAGGCCCAGAAGGCGGGGGCTTCCGGGATTCAGTTCGTTGAGGACGTGGAAGCGCGGGGGATCGCGCAGCGACCGGCTCGATCAGAGGGCAAAATTGTTTTGAAAGGGCGCTGGGGCGATGCGGGCGAGGGCGACGACGACCGACCTTTTCGTCATTCACGAGACGACGGCAAGGATATCAAAAGGGGGCCCCGCAGCAGTCTGGCAGCCGAGCACTTCGCTGCTACGCCGCCGCTGCAGGGCTGCAAGTTTCTCTTCATTCCTGTTGTGGCCGCCTCTTCTCCAAATATCCACAGTGACCTCACTGCTCATGTTGATGTGCTTGTTCTTGGTTTCCTCGACGTCGAGCGCGCTCGTTGTCGCATGGGCGCGGCGCGAAGCTCGCGTGGAGCTCCCGCTTGAATTTCACAAGCTGCACGGCAATTGTGCAGGGTGCCAATTGGGAGCCCGCTGCCATCGGACGTGCTCTTGCGAAGAAGCCCCACCTTGTCCGGGGCCGCGCTTCGGTTTCGCACATTGGCATCCGCGGCGCCGCGTCCGCGCAAGCGTCCATGCTGATGACTTCGTCTCCGGGGTACTCTTGGCCGCCGTTGGCTGCGCGGAGAGCTGCCTGAACGGCGGCCGGTCGAAGTCCAGGGCGCCCCAGGGCCGCCCGGCACCCCGGGCGCCGCGCAGGAGACGAGGCGCCAGAATCGCGCGATCACCAGGGGCAGGCGAGGCATCGCCTGGAAGCCAGATACTCGACGCGCCGATTTACTAGCTCGCGACGTTAGCGTCGCGGGGGGCGCGCCGTTGCGACGCCTCTCGCGAAGGCGAAGATTGGGCCACTCGAAGAGGATCTCGATCCAGGATTGGAGGATGCACAACTGTGCCGTCGCCGTGCCATGAGAGCTGGCCATCTCGCCCAGGATCTCACGGATCTTCAACGCGCCGCCAGGGGGATTGCCGCAGGAATGAGTGGGCCTGTCGCCGGAAAACACCAGATTGCGTCGAAGCGCGTTCCACGGCATCTGCGCTCTGCCCCTCGCCTTCGTCATCGATGGTTTACCGCGGCAAGTTCTCGTGATGTGACGTGCGCAACGACGCCGATCGTGCCGGTTGCATCTGCCCGCGAAAACCGCCATTCGAAGTCGTCGCGACGGTTCGAGTCTAGAGCGCGGCACATGATTATGATCCTCTTCTCCCCCTCGGGTATGGCCCAGTGGAGGTTGCGAAATAATGGTTCGGGCGGTTATAAGATAAGTTGCGGCTTATGTGACGAATTTTATTATACAAATGGTTTCATGTTCGACTATTTGGTCGCAGGGATTCGTCTCTGAGAGGGCCCTCGTAGCGGCCGCGCGCAGGGCGGGCCCCGGGCTGGCCCAGGCTGGACATATCCCCCATAAGCGTTCCCCCGAGGATTTCTCAGTCTGTCTCGTTATCTAGCCCGATGCGCAGTGCGCCGTAAACCCCCTCTGGTCTCGTCTCAAACCCGCGCGGGAGCCGCGCGAGGGGCGGGGGCCCAGGGTCCACGTCCATGGGGCGGGTTTCGCACGGCCGCCGCGGGGCCGAACTGAGATTTTCAGCCCGCGCGAAGAAGACGACGCGTGAGGGAGGAGCGGGACTGGGCGAGGGGGGGGGATGGCGGGGATGGACTCCAGGGAAGAGGACGGGGAGGAAGGATAAATGGAAAGGGAACGAAGGCGGAGGAGGGGCAGGCCAAACTGCGAGTGAGGGGGGTGAGTAGGCGGGGGAGGGCGAGGGGGAGGCGCCCGCCCGCCGCCGGAGCTCCCCCGGGCCACGACTTCGCCGAGTTAGAGGGGGGAAATGCATTGAGGCCCCCTGCTTGCCCTCTTCACCTTATTGCCGTTGCTTCTGCCTCCACCTCTCCCCGCCGCCCATTCCTACTCCGCCATTGCCTTCCGTCGCGCATTGCAGCTCGCGCCTTAAATGACCTCCTCGTCGCGAGCGCCCGCGCCACAACGCTTGGTTTCTTGGGGGGTGTCCCAGAGCTCCCGAGGCGGCCCGGGCCCGCCCCGAAACGGGCCACGACAGGCTAAGGCGGTCCTAAGAGGGCCCAAGACGGTCCCAAGAGGCCCGGAAAACACTTAAGATGCCTTCAGTACTGTCGACGAGGACTCCAACGCGCTCCAGGACGGCATAAAGAGGCTCCCCCAGGGGACCCTGAGAGACACAAATCGTCTATTTGCCGAGAGTTTTGTAAGTATTTTGGTCTTCTCGCTTTTCCCGCTTCCCAGCGCTCCCTCGCGGCCTCGGAGGCCCTTCAGATCGCTCCAAGACTGCCCACGAGACCCCGAAGAGGGACCCAAGACGGCCCAGGAGGCTCCCCAGACAACCCAAGTGTGCCCCAAGAGCGCCCCACGAGAGGGCCCAGAGGGGGACCGCGAACCGATATTTCGAGGTCCATGGCCCCAGAGGCCCCCAGAAGGCCCCCGGAGGCCACCAAAAGGTCCCAAGAAACCCCGCGTGGCCCCCATGAGGCCCCCAGGAAGCCCCAAGAGGCCCCCAAGGGTCCCCGAGGGAACGCCCCCCCCCCCCCCCCCCCAACACACCCCAACAAATCATGTCCCCAGAAAGCCTTTCGGGGACATGGTTCATCATCATGGGCCCGAGAGTCTCCAGAGGCTCTGAAGTAGCCTCACGCTACTGGAGAGCTGTCTGGGAAGTTAATTGGGAACATGTCTGATCGCCTTCTCGCGGCCCTCCTCGGATCGTTTCGCACAAAGTTGCCCCAAGGGCCTTTTTGAACCGTATGGTAGCACCCAGGACGTTTTCTGGCTTCTCTGGGCGCTGGGGCCCGAGTCTGTGACTTAGTGATCGGCTTCGGCCGGTCCTACGGATGGGGCCAGGAGGTCCTCCAGAGGAGGTCCAGAAGCGCTGGATGGATCTTGGGAGTCGTCCATCCGACGACGAGGACGAAGACGACGAAACGACGAAGATGACGACGACGACGACGACGACGACGACGACGACGACGACGACGACGACGACGACGGCGCGCCCCAAGAGGCGACGACGACATCACGACGACGACGACGACGACGACGACGACGACGACGACGACGACGACGACGACGACGACGACGACGACGGCACGCCCCAACAGGCTCCCCAAGACGCCACCGAAAACCATGTTTCCAGAAGACCTTTTGGGAACCGGATTCATCAGGCCTCCGCCCCCCTACGCAACCATCTTCTCCGAAAACTTTCAGTAATACGGGTTGACACGCATGGCATTTTCACTGCTCATGATGCGTTTAGCATTATGGGCACTTCTTCATGTCCCGTCCAAGCCTTTTGTGGTCCACTATTTTTGTGGAGCAGTGAGCTCGTCAAAGCCTGGGGCCTGCTAGAACCTGAGCGCGCGCGCGAAGCGCGCGCGATGGTTCTAGTACATATACACACGTATGTATGTATGTATGTATGTATGTATGTATGTATGTATGTATGTATGTATGTATGTATGTAGACATATCTGTAAAGATGTGCATTCTATATGTATGTATGTATGTATGTATGTATGTATGTATGCATGCATGCATGCATGCATGCATGCATGCATGCATGTATGCATGCATGCATGCATGTATGTATGCATGCATGCATGTATGTATGTATGTGTGTATGTATGTATGTATGTATGTATGTATGTATGTATGTATGTATGTATGTATGTATGTATGTATGTATGTGTGCATGTGTGTATGTGTGTGCATGTATGTATGTATTTATGTATATATGTATGTATGTATGTATGTATGTATGTATGTATGTATGGATGTATGTATTTATGTATATATGTATGTATGTATGTATGTATGTATGTATGTATGTATGTATATATATATATATATATATATATATATATATATATATATATATAGTGTATTGATGGTCAGCCCCCCCCCCCCCCTGCACCCCGTGTGGACCTATCGCTGTGCTTTCTCTCTGTCTCGCTCTCTCTTTCCGTTCCTCCTCCTCTTCCTCCTCTGTTCCTCCTCTTCCTTTCCTCCTCCTCCCCCTCGTCTTCCTTTTCCTTTTCCTTCGCCACCAAGGCTTGCGGGAGGAGGGTGGCCACGAAACCATGCTATTTAACGGTTGTTCTGGTTTTGTCGGTCAGGGATGCCACCGAACACTGCTATTCACAGTTGTTTTGGTTTCCAGGAGATTCGCAAACTGCGCAAGCCATTGGCCTGATAGCTCTTCAGCGAACCCAAACAAATGTGAGTAGAAGTGCTTGGTGTCATCCCCGACCCAAAAAACAGCACAAACTGTTGACTAGCATGGTTTCGTGGCCATGCAGCTGCTGTTGCTGCTGTTGGGTGGCCACGAAACCATGCTATTCGCACGTGTTTCTTGTTTTTTCGGTCAGGGATGCCACCGAACACTGCTATTCATAGTTATTTTTGTTTTCCGGTTTTCAGGAGATTTGAAAGAGCGTGTTCTACCGATGCTGGCAGAAAATTGGGGGGGGTCACTGGGGGGGTCCAACCCGTTCCCCCCCCGCCCCCTCTCGAAAACAGTGGGGGTCATGGGGGGTTCTAACCCCCCCATCCCCCCCCCCCGTCCACCGTGAAAAGGAAGGTGGGTCACTACAAGTTCGAGCCCCTCTCCCCCTCGTGGGGGGGGGGGTCACTTCCGGTTCATGTCCCCCCCCCTCCCCCCTTCCCCCCTCGCCGCAACGACTCCCCCTCATCTCCCTCTCCGGATGGGGGACTCGTGGGGACAGTGATTGGGACGGTCGTGGGGGTGGTGGTTGGGAGTGGGGACAGTGGGAAGAGTGGGACCGTGGTGGGGACAATGGGGACAATGCTACAGTGGTGGGGGCACTGGCGGGGACAGTGGGGATAGTGGTGGGGGTTGGGGACCGTGGGACAGTGGTGGGAAAATGGGGACAGTTGGACAGTGGAGGGGACGGTGGTGGTGGGGACAGCAGTGGAACATTGGTGGGACGGTGGTGGTGGGGACAGTGGTGAGGGCGGTGGTTAGGACGGTGGTGGGACAGTGGTACAGTGGTGAGAGTGGTGGAATGAGACAGTGGTAGGGACAGTGTGGACAGTGGGGCAGCACAGTGGAACAGCGGTGGGGACGGCGGGCACACTGGGACAGTGTTGGGGACAATGGGAACAGTGGGATAGTGTTGGGGACAGTTGGGACAGTGTGGAGAGTGGGATCGTGGTGGGGACAGTCGTGGGGACAGCGGGGACAGTGCGACAGTGGTGGGGGCACTGGTGGGGAAAGTAGGGAAAGTGGGGACAGTGGTGGGAACAATGGGACAGTGGCGGGGACAGTGGGGACAGTGGGACAGAGGTGGGGGCGGTGGTGGTGGGGACAGCGGTGAGGGGACACTGGGCCAGTGATGGGGACAGTGGGACAGTGGTGGGGACGGCCTTGGTGGAGACAGTGGTGAGGGCGGTGGTGGGGACGATGGTGGGACAATGAGACAGCGTACTGTGGGAGAGTGGTGGGGACAGTGGGCCAGTGGTGGGAACAGTGGAACAGCTCAGTGGGACAACGGCGGAGATAGTTGTGAGGACAGTGGAGACAGTGGGACAGTGGCGGGGACAGTGGGGAGAGTGGGACCGTGGTGGGTACAGAGGCGGGGACAGTGGGGACAGTGCGACGGTGGTGGGGGCATTGGTGGGGACAGTGGGACAATGGTGGTGGGAACATTGGGGACAATGGGGCAGTGGTGGGGACGGTGGTGGTGGGGACAGTGGTGAGGACGGTGGTGAGGACGGTGCTGGGGACGCGGGAATCTTTTGCTGGCGGAGACGGGGGGGGAGCGGGTTCAAAATGGTAGTGACCCACCACCGGTTTTCTGGATCGGGGGGGGTTCGAACCGG
The DNA here is from genome assembly GCA_963575745.1 of Prorocentrum cordatum. Taxonomy (NCBI): domain Eukaryota; class Dinophyceae; order Prorocentrales; family Prorocentraceae; genus Prorocentrum; species Prorocentrum cordatum. The sequence continues at coordinate 293,911 of CAUYUJ010011214.1, forward strand.
TAGTGGCCCCTCCCGGTTTTCCAGAGAAGAGGGGGGGGAGGGGTTAGAGGGGGCTTTTGCCGGGGGAAGCGGAAGGGGGGGGTTCGAGCAGGGGGGGGGGAATTTTCGAAGGGGGTGGGGGACCCCCGGGCTCCGGAGGAAGAGAGGGGGGGGGGGAATTTCCCACAGTACAGCGGCGGTGGATCACGCTCTCTCGAAGATTTGCAAGCTGCGCAGAATAGCAGTGTTTGGTGGCATCCCCGACCAAAAAAACAAACCAACCCGTGAATAACATGGTTCCGTTGCCATGAAGCTGCCGTTGCTGCTGTTGTTCCTCTTCCTCCTCCTTTTCCTCTCCCTCCGCCTGTTCTTCCTCCTTCTGCTCCTGACCCCCATTCCTCATCCGCATTCTCTTCCTCCTCCCGCGCTCCCCCCCTTCCTCCTCCTCCGCTTGGCTTTCCTTCTCCTCCTCCTCCTCCTCCTCTTCCTGCCTCTGGTCCACCATTGTTCGTACTTCGCCTCCTCCTCAATTCCTTTTCTTTATGAATAACTTTCCCTGTCGCACCCCGAGGCCCGATTTTAGGGCGGGCCGGGTGTTTCGCCTGAGACTTCCACACCTTTGACCCTGAAGTTGAGAAATTGGCAACCGTTTCACTGATGGAGGGCGGGCCGTTTTCAAAATGTGGCTCTCGCCTTAGCGCCGCGCGCATTCGTTTTTTGTTTTGAATTTGCAAGAGCTTCACGGAATGAGGGCAAGCGGTCTTCAACTTGTGGCTCTCGCCTTGGCGCCGCGCATATTCGTTATACACATATATTTATACACATACATACACATATATGTATATGTGTATATCTATATATATATGAACAAATATACATATTACACCAGAGCTTCACGGATTGAGCGCGATCGTTTGTAACATGTGCAATAGTTTTACGAGTTTCACGGATTGGGGGCGACTGGTTTTCTAAATGTGGTTCTCGCTTTTGCGCCGCGCGCAATCTTTTGTAAATTGTGCAAGAGCTTCACGGATTGAGGGCGGCTTCTTTGCAAAATGTGGCTCTCTCCTTTGCGCCGCGGTCAATCGTTTGTAAAACCTGCGAGACTTTCACGGTTTGAGGGCGGTTTCTTTTTAAACTGTGGTTCTCGCCTTTGCGCCGCGCACGGTCGCTCGTAATTTGTACAAGGGTTTCACGGATTCCCATGATCAGCCTACCAGAAATTATGTTTTGGACGGGATCCGGATTATGAGGGTGCAACAGTTACGTTGGTTCGCGGTGTTGAAGTCCCAGGAGTGGAGTTTTGGTACGATTCAGGATCGTCAAAGCGCAACGGTCAGGTGCATCCGGGGCGTTCAAATCTCGAAAACAATGTTTTGGCATGCTTCAGGGTCTTCAAACGATTGTCTTCCAACGGTGAAGAAATCCCCCTTCGTCGGACTAGCTGTGGACAGGTAGGTATATGGATGTACTCGTGCAGCATTGCAGGAGCAGAACGGTGTTGCATTGTAGGTCGGTATATGGACGTAGTAGTGCAGCATAGCAGGAGCAGGGCGGTGTTGCATTGATTCAGTGTTTATCTTCCGCAGCCCCTTTCAGCGAAAAAGCATTTTCATGGTAGCGCGAGTGTAGTCGGCTCGCACACGCCCGGCGGCGCGCAATGAATTCCTAGCGTCCGCGACCGCGAGGTCCGCGGGCATCACCGCTGTTCGCTGGGCGGCGCACCTGGACATCGGTTGGCTGCGGGTAGCTCCGCGCCGAGCCGTGGTCCGGAGAGGGAGGAGCCGGCGGCGGAAACGGGCAGCCCCGCTCCGCGCCCAGTGCTCCTCAAGGCGCGGTCGAAAGCTGCGGGTAGACCCGCGCCTTCCCGCGAGCAGGCCGGGCACTGCGGCCCGGAAGAGCTTCCGGCGCAGCGCAGGAGGCGGCAGCGCAGGAGGCGATGAAAGGCTGAGGGTGTTGCGGGATCGCCTGACGACCCGCAAGCCGAACCTGAGGAGGGAAGAAGGGCTTCCTCGAGGTGAAGATCCAGCGGATCTTTCGCCGTAGGCACGTGTCGCTGGGTGGCGTGCGTTCACAAGCAGAAGGAGGGGGCGCGCGAAGTCCGTCGGAGGCGGCTGGGCAGCCGGAGACGGTCGGGAAGCGCGCCATGGGCAACCAGGAACCCCAACAGCATCCTTCGGCTGCGGGGAACTCCGCGCTGAGGGGGGCGAAGCAGGAAAGGGGCGAGAGCCGTGGAGCAGCAGTTGCAACAACTGGCAGCGGAGCTCAGGCAGCTTCGGCAGGAGAGCGCGCAGCTGGCAGACACGGTGAGGGTGCAGCAGCAAACGCTGGAGGCGATCCAGCAGCGCCCTGGGGCAGGATCAGGAGGGGGCTCCGCAGCAGCAGCAGCAGCGGCGGGAGCACTTTCCAACGAGGTCGTGGAGAGACTCATTCGTGCTCTTGATGAGCAGACGCGCACCTTCGCTGCCAGGAGCCGGCCAAGCCCGGTTGACAGCAAGGGCGTCGGCAGACCGGCGGTGTTCAACAACGGCGAGGCTCGATTCCCAGAGTGGGCCAAGAAGACAGAAGACTATCTTCTTGGAGTCGAGCCGGCCTTGGAACAGGCCTTAGAATGGGCGTTCGACCAGGGCGAGGAGATCACAGTACAGCAGGTGCTGGAATCCTTCGGGCCAGGGAGCGATCATGTCATAGACGGCGTCGTTGGACTCAACCTGCAAGTCAAGGCGGCCCTGAGCAACCTCACCGAAGGTGAAGGTTGGACCATCGTTCAGAACGCTACAAGAACGGCGTAGAGGCGTGGAGGCGCCTGCACAGACGCTTCGACTCCCTGACTGGGGGGCGGCGCAGGAGCCTCTTGCGAGCCGTCCTCGCGCCGACCAGGGTCAAGGCGGGCGAGCTTGGCTCGGCCTTGCAGGCCTGGGAGGAGAGGGTCAGCCGTTGCAGCAAGAAGTCGTTGAAGCTTGGCGAGCTGGCCATTGCCGGCGACTTCCTGTGCGCAGCGTTGGATGCCCTGGTGCCGGGCGACTCGGAGAAGCGTCTCCACCTGAACGCATCGCGCTTCAAGATGTGCAGCGACATGGGGCAAAAGGTGTCGACGCACAACGAGACGCGCGCGGGCAAGCTGGTCGAGGTGACGCTGAGGGACCGCATGCCGCAGGGAGGAGGTCCAGGTCCAACCCCCATGGACGCGGGCGCCGGATCGCTGGCGAAGGACGGAAAAGGAGAAGGCAAGGGCAGCGCAGGCGAGGGCGCGAAAGGCAGAGGCAAGGGAAGGCAGCAGCACCAGCCGCAGCAACGCCAGCCGCGGCACGGACAGCAGAAGTTCGAGGGCCACTGCGACAACTGCGGCAAGTTCGGCCACGAGAAGAAGGACTGCTGGGCGCCCCCGCAGACAGGGGGAGGAAACGGAAAGAGCAAGAAGAGCGGCGAGGGCAGCAGCAGGAAAAGGGAACGGAGCAGGAGCGCTAGACGAAGGAGGGGGAGAGGAAGAGAAGTAGCCAGAGTGAGAACAGGGAGGATTGGGTATAGGTGCCATCGAGATCGCCGCCGCGAGCGCGACCGACGGTCCCGAGCATGTCCGTTTCAACCTGGGCAGCGGGGCTGCAGCGACGGCGTGCCCTAGGGGGTGGTTCGCGGGCAGCTCCGCACCCATTCCCTCCCCCGATCAGTCTGGATGCATAGCGGCATCCAGAGAGCGCGCCCAGGACTACGGAGGTGTCCGTTTGCGCTGCAAGGACGAGAACGACGCTCGAAGGTGCGTCACAGGTAGGAGGAGCGACGCGCGCAAGATGTTGGCATCAGCGTCCCAAGTGCGCGAGAAGAGACGCCAGCTGATATGGTTGAGCGTCGACGGGGGCTACGTGATCCCCAAGGACGGACGCGTCGGGAAGATGCTGCGGAAGGAGCTCGATCGCCTGGCGAGGCGTTTCGGCGACGACTCGCTCCTGCCAGTGCACCGAGAGAGGGGCGTCTACAACTTCTACGTGAAGTAGAGTGCGCAGAGGAGATCGCGCCGCTTGGCCTGTCGTCGGGTTTCCGGCGGCAGGGCCGGCGCCCGTCAGGCCGTTGGAGGTTGGGCCGGGCGCGGGCGGCTCCGCCCCGGCCCCGGGCGCGGGTAGCCCCGCTCCGGAACCCCCATCGCCTCGGAGGGCGTCGGGGGGGAAGCGCCGGATGTGACGATCCGGACAGAGCCTCGAGCGCCAAGTGCGCAAGAGGTGAACGAGCACTACGCCATGGGACGCGCTCATGCTGCCAGGCAGCACGCGGCATCGGCGAACAACGCCGAGCCCGGGAGGAGGACCTGGACACAGCTGATCCTGCGGTGTGCTCCGACTACGGCTATTAGGGCCGACGACGGCAGTGAGGACACAGCATTGCCGATGCTGGTGATATCAGGTCGCCGTGCCAAGGGGTACGCGGCGACGGCAGTGCCCCAGAAGGGAGCACACCCGTGCCCAGTGAAGTTCTTCGCGGGCTACTTGAAGGAGCTCGGCGGGAAGAGGTGCGCGAGCCGGTCAGACGGCGAGCGCAGCCTCGTAGATTTGCAGGCTGTGGCTGACCAGGCGCAGGCAGGAGAGACTGTCATGCAGGGGTCTCCTGTAGGAGACCACGCAGCGAACGATGGGGCTGAGAACGCGGTCAAGGAGGTGAAACGCATTGTGCGTGTGCAGAAGGAGACGCTCGAGGAGAGGATTGGTGCGCGGCTGCCGCTGCACCGTCCGATTTGGACGTGGCTGCCCCGACATGCTGCTGCGTGTCTCAGTAGATGCCGCATCGGCGAGGGCGGGAGGTCCGCCGAACAGAGGCGCACAGGCAGGCGCTGGACGAAGTCGGCATTGGAATTCGGCGAACGGATTCACGCGAGGCTCGCGCAGGAGGGGCCGCGGAGCGGCATGACTCCTAAAATGATAACTAGAGGGCTGGCGCGTCGGCCACCAGGCGCGGGCTGGCAGTCTGCCGGCAATGACCGCCAGGGGGGGTTCGCGAGGCAATGCCTGCAACAAGATGACAGCGGAGGAGCGCTGGAAGCCCGCTGGGCTAGACGAGGTGCGCGGGGCGCCCTGGGAAAAAGAGCCCCCAGATGCGGTTGGCCCCGCTCCAGGGAGGCCCTTGCTGGCAGGCCGGGGGGCTTCCGGGTCGGCAAATCCGCCACTACCCCCTCAACCTGTAGCAGGAGGACGAGGAGGGGGAGTAGGGGGAGGCGGAGGAGGAGTGCCAGGGCCCAGGAAGCTCTACGCATTGAAGGCGGACGTGGAGCGATTCGGAGGGGCACCGTTGCGTCCAGCGCGTCTGAACATCATGCGTGGCCTACCGCCAGGGCGCTCGCACACAGCAGAGTGCTCGCAGCGGGTGGCCAGCATGATGGGGGGCGACGCGGGCCGGCGCAGGCTGGGCGCGCGCTGGGCGAGACAAGCCCGGGTAGGGGAAAAAGGGGCCTGTGGGGGGCTCTGCGGCTTCAGCGGCAGGCGCGCCAGCCGCGCCGGCGGCGGCAGCGCAGGCGCCGCCGCCGCCCGGTGAGGGGCGGCCTCGCGGAAGGCCGGCTGCTGTCGCACCGGGCCAGGGGCTCGACGAGAGGTCGAGGAGCAGGTCGGCTGAACGAGCTGGCCAGAGGACGGCAGACGACGACATGGACATGTCGTTGCCGCCAGGTGTGCCGGAAGCGGGCAGCAACGCTCTGGCTGTGTCCTCAGGGTCTGATCTCGCTTGTCGCCGGAACGAGGCGGTCCTCTCGGCGGAGGAGCTGGAGGACATTGCCCATCTGAGCTTGGAGCTGGGAGCCGTAGATGTTCGCGAGTTGCGCCCGCCTCCGCGGAATGTTGCGCTCGCGCGCCGCCTGGGTCTCAGGCCTGGGGCGAGCGCAGACATGCGGGCCGAGAAACCGAACGGTGGGCACTGGGACTTTACGACGAAGGGCGACCTGAAGGAATGGTCCGACACGCTTGAGCGCGAGGATCCATTCATCCTCATTGGTTCGCCTCCTTCTACGGCATTCGCAGACTTACAGGGCACATCCCGGCCCAGGTGGGACGCGGGGTCGGTGCTTCTTGCGCGAGCACCCCCACGACGACAGCAGCTGGGAGACACCGGGCATCTTGGGGCTGCCGGAGCAAGACGCCGCGGAGAGGGTCAGCCATGTGCAAGTGGGGCGCGAAGCCCCGTGGCCAAGGTGAGCCCCCTTCCGGCGCGCAAGGGTTTATCTGGGTGCGAACCAGATTCATGACCAACATGCCCGAGCTTGCGCCGGAGCTCAAGAAGGGGTGCCCCGGCGACTGGGGGCCAGAGCAGCATCGCAATGTGTTGCTGACTGGTGGTGTAGCTCGCAAGGCACAAGCGCATCCTCCGATACTGGCGCGGTGCGTCCTACGAGCAGTAAAGGAGGCCATGGACAAGGAAGGATCCCTCTCTCGCCAGGCGGAGGCCACGGCCGGCCTGGTGCCGACAGAGCCCGACACCTACGAGCAGGGCAGATCGCTGTTGGAGGACAGCGAGAGGTACTGGGACGACGTCAACGGAGGTTGGCTGGACCCCGCGATGGTGAGGAAGGCTAGGGAGGAGGAGGTAGGATGGCTTCGCCGACAGGAGGTGTACGAGAAAAGGACTCTTAAGGGGTGCCCGGAGGTGACAGGTGCGAAGCCTATCCGTTTGGTGTGGCTCGACACCAACAAGGGCGACAACGAGCGACCGAACTACCAGTCTCGCATCGTCGTGCGCGAGAAGTAAGGCCAGGAGGTCGAATGGCGCAAGTTGCCTGCAGCGTTGCTGTTTTCAGCAATGCCGCCTCTGGAGGCAGTGAAGATGCTGGGAGGCTTGATGGTGCAGAACAGGATCAGCGACTGGGGGTAGCCTCTACGGATGAGATTCTTCGACATATCACGTGCCCATTTTTACGGCCAGGCCGAGAGGGCGGTGTGCGTGGAGCTGCCAGAGGAGGAGCAGGACGGCGTTCATTGTGCACTGTTGAAGAAGAGCATGTACGGCACCCAGGACGCGTCTGCCATCTGGCAGCGAGACTACACGGCAGTGCTCAAGCAGGACGGGCACGAGTCAGGGAAGGCGAACCCGGCCCTGTTCTACAAGAAGGTCGACGACCGTCGGTCCTTAGTGCGCGGCGATGACTTCTGCGCCATGGGCGACGACGACGCCCAGGACCAGATCGAGCACACTCTGCGGAAGAAATACGACTTGAAGGTGACAGGTCGTTTCGCGCTCGGTTCTGGAGAGGAGCAGGAGGTCGTTTTCTTGAACAGGATTCTACTTGTCACAGGAAGCCCAGGAGAGGAGCGTTTCGAGGTCGAAGCTGATCCACGGCACGCAGAGATGATAGTTCGCGACATGGGCCTCGAACGGGAATCCGCTAAGACACTAGATGTTCCTGGATTGAAGAAGGAGGAGGCCGAGGCGGAGGAGCGGTTAGCCTCGCCCCCGCTCGTCGGTGACGACATCCGTCTGTGCCGCAGTGCGACCGCGCGTGCGTCGGGCTGACATTGGCGATGCAGTGAAGAATCTAGCTGAGCACATGCAGAGCCCGAAGCCAGTCGACATGGCACGGCATAAGTGGTTGGCGAGATACCTGGAAGGAAGGCCTCGGGTAGTACAGGTGCTCCGCAGGGACCAGCACCTCGCCAGGGGTAGTCCTTTGCCCATCTTGGTCATGGTGGACAGCGACAACGCTGGCGACAAGATCAGCCGACGGCCCACGGCCTACTGTCGGGCAGGTCGTTTTCGTCGGCGGCCAGGTGGTGAAGCGCGCTTGCAACCTGTTGCAGGTGATAGGACTTTCTTCCGGAGAGAACGAGTACTACGCGATCGGCGTCGGCGCGTGCACCGGATTGGGCACCCAAGGTTTATTGGAGGACTGGCAGGCCCCCTCGACAGTCAAGGCGGTGTTTCCGCGGCGCGCGGTTTCGCGTCGCGCCGAGGCGTTGGGAAGCTGGAGCACGTTCAGACCCGCTACCTGTGGGTGCAGGAGAGGATCGCCATGCAGCACCTGGAGTTGGGCAAGATCGGCACGGCCGAGAACAGGAGCGATCTCCTGACGAAGCCATTAGGTCGTAAGGATATCGACGTCCGCATGAAGGGTATCAACCAAGAGTGCAGGGGCGGCAGAGCGGCCAAAAGGTTGCTTCTGGAATAGAGGAGCGGCTCGACGCCGAAGCAGCAGGGACGCGGTTAACCCCGCTCTCGGGAAGCAGCAGGGACGCGGGTAGCCCCGGTCTCTCGGGAAGCAGCAGGGCCGCGGGTAGCCCCGCCCCCTCGGGGAGCAGGTTGCTCTGCTCCTGGCGCCCCCCGGGCAGGGGGGCAGTCTGCGGGGCGCTGCGGGTGGCCCCGCGCGCCCCCGCAAGCTGGTTGCGGGCAGCCCCGCGCTAGCTATTCTTTTCTGCGCAGTGGTGGTCACGCTGGATCGCCACGGCTCCGCTACCGGTAGTCGTTGGGGGTAGACACATTTTTTTCGGCTGCTTGCACTGTGGGCCAACCCACAGGGTTCTCTCGCAGTGGGGAGGGGTGAAGAACCCCCCCCATCCGTCGGACTAGCTGTGGACAGGTCGGTAGGTAGATGGGTGCAGTAGTGCAGCATAGCAGGAGCAGAGCGGCGTTGCATTGTAGGTAGGTAGGTGGATGTAGTAGCGCAGCATATCAGGAGCAGAGCGGTGTTGCATTGATTCATTGCTTATCTTCTACAGCCCCTTTCGGCGAAAAAGCATTTTCAAACGGGGCAGTTTCCACGGTGGAAATGAACCCTTATATGATTTTGCAGGGGCCCATGAAGAGGGAGCTCCGGGGGGTATTCCAGCATCGTTGATGAATCTAGGGTTTACAGTGGTCCTCCTCCTTCTCCTCCTCATTCCTCCTCCCCCCTTTATTCTTCATCATGCCGATGCCACGCGCTTTGTGTAAATCGCTGCAGCTCATCCTCCTCGCGAATGCCCTACGTTTCCGATGCGTCATGGATTGCCGTCTCGCCGCGATTCCCCGTCGTCTTGGCGCCCATCCTTCTCTGACAGGAAAGCGCACGCATGCGCGCAGGCGAGGCGTGCGATAGCGCCCGCGCGCAACGGGAGATAATGTCGTTCAGCCCACTGCACTATGGCCACAAGCGACATGTCAAGCGCGCTGGTGGCCCGGTTCCCCTCAGCAGTGCCAGCGTTCGGTTGCCAATGTGCATGTGGTGTTATTTCTTTTGCGATATCCGCGCCAACGCGGTCATCCGAGAAGCTGGATTTCTTGCGCGCAAGGCACGCGCGCACTTGTCTACCCACTGCTACGCGTTAAGGTTGCATTGTCGCTGCATGTTGCTATTTCTCGTTGGTTGGATGTTGCGCGTTGCCTTGCCGTGTCGCGTTGCTTCTGCTCGGGGCCGCCGAGGGGCCGTCTTGGGGGCCTGTCGGGTCGTCTTGCGGTCCTGGGGGCTCCTCGGTCTCGCGGAGGGGGGCGGTGGCCTCGTCGGCCGTCTCGGGGCCCCTTGGAAAGGGCATCCCAAACAGGATGCCCCTCCCGCCTTTCGCTAGATCTGGTCCCAGCGGTGGTCTTTTGGGGTCTGGTCACGCTGTTGCTTCGTGGCCCAAAATTCGGCATTCGTGGCGGCGACCAGCCTACTGGTCGCCAGCGCGCCCGTCACGGGTGCCCCTGTGCATCTTCTTCGCGAGCACGAAGTCCCGCGCTGTGGTGGCGCGGTGAATTCGGCGGTGCAACGTCGTAGTTCGCCTGTTACGTTGCCGTGGCTATTCGTATAGAAGTCAAGGAAGTGCGTTTAAGTTCATCCCGACACCTGGGCCACGAAGACGTCGCGACGCGCGCGGGGCATGTCTGCGCGCCTGGCGCGGCGCGCTGCGGCGCCTGCGCCGGGGGGAGAAGTAGCCGGCAATATCTTTTAAACAAAAAACGTTCATTTCACAGCAAATTACAGATGGTTGCACCCGCCCAGGCTGAGGCGGAGGCAGAATGGGATGACGAGGGCGAGGGGGCGGGCAAGGAAAAGGAGGGGCGGGGGGCGAGGGGTAGGAGGAGGAGGAAGCGGAGGAGGAGGGGGAGCAGCAGCAGTAGGAGCAGGAGACGGATCATCGGAATGATCGTTCGCTGTGTGGGCCCATTGGAATGCAATCGGGTGGTTTTCAATCGGTTGGCTTGCGATCCATTGGGTTGAGATCGATTGGGGTGCTATCGGTCGCCTTGCAATATATTCGTTTGATATCGTTTGGGTTGCAATCCGTTGGCCTGCAACCATAATGGGGCGGATGCCCTCCCAGCCAATCGGCGAGGAGGCCGAGGCGGGGGACAATGAGGAGGATGAGGGCGAGGAGGCGGACGAGCGCAAGGAAGAGGGGGGAGGAACAGGGGCGGGAGAAGGAGGAGGAGGAAAATCAGGACGATGAGGAGGTGAGCGGCGAGGAAAAGGAGAGGGAGAAGGAGGGGTAGGAGGATCAGTAGAGTGGCGAAAGGGAGGACGACGACCATCAGAGCGATCGCTCGCTGAGGGGACAGGTTGCGTATGTTTACATATTATACATATACATACAGACTAACATGTGCCTGCGTACATATATACTTATGCAGGACGAACGATTTTCCTCTTGAGGTGAAAATGGTCACGGGGAGTTCGCGAGACAACGTCGGCGCCGCCGAACGGACGGCGACCTGACGAGCTGTTTGCAGCAACCGGGGTGAGAGGGATGCATGTATTCATGTTGAATGGGACCCGCTCGCGCGGGGCAGCAACCGGGGTGAGAGGGATGTATGTATTCATGTTGAATGGGACCCGCTCGCGCGGGGAGTTGATGGGAGTGCGCGAGACGACGCAGCGCCCATCGTGGAAAGTTGATTACCGAACCCCCCATCCCCCGTATAATACTAACGCGGCCAGTTTGCGGGGTCCGCGGATCCGATTTCTTCCGGTTCCATGTTTTAATTGAATAATGTAAATTTAAAACAGGGTAGAAATCGGATCCGCCGTGAAAAATAAGACAGGACACGGATCCAACAAATCCGAAATCGGATCCGCGCGGACGGGAATCGGATCCATTGAAATTCAAACCAAAACCAACATTTGACCCGCGCGAACTTCATTGGATCCGACGGCGGGTAACTCACACGCGTCTGCTTAAGACTTCAAACCTTCGCTCCGGGCCCAAGAGGAAAAACTTTCGTCCTGGGGATGTATGTGTATATATATATATATATCAGATTCCCCATCGCCCGAATTCTTTCTTCATGGGGTGGGTCCGATACTTGTTGGTTTGTGATGGTGCGAAATTGCATCCAGGGTGGACAATGGGGAGGAATCGCATATAAACTGCGCATCCCTGGGGCGGGCGGAGAATCCAGGGCGGGAGATTTTAATTCCGCTTCAGGAAAAAAGGAGAGAGACAATCTAGCGCGCGACCAAAGAGCGCGCCGGAGGCGCAAAAACATATCGTGCAACCTACGCGCTGCAATCTACGTGGTGCACTGTATGTCGTGCAATTCGCGTGCCAACTGCTCGCGCAATCAACCCACCCACCCACCCGCAACCTGGTTTGCAAAACCCATGCGGGAACGAGCGTGATGAGTGCTGGGTGTTGGCTGGTGCATGTCTGCGTCCGCGCTAGCCCGCGCACGCTCGCGCGCGCAGCGGCCAGCTAGCTTGGCGCGACCGACGCGAACGCCCTGGCGCTGACCGCTCGGCACATCCCAGCCGGCACTTCAATGCGAGTCGGCGACTTGGGCGGGCGCGGTACCATGGCAACGTCGACAACGGCATACACGATGATGATAGTAGCCATGCAGGCGACGATGCTGACAGCGACGGCGGGGCAGCCAATACGGCGCCGATATTGATCACGCCGACGACGATGACGGCGTCTCTGCGTCGGTGATGTCGGTGATGAAGGTTTCAGAAGGAGTTCGAAATGCGCGCGCGGCAGACGCGCTAAAGTGGCTCACGTGGTATTATTTGACACGGATCGGGCCTCTCCAGCACGCGCGCAAGGGCGTCCGAACGATTCGGATGACGCATGGTCTTCTTAAGAATTCGCAAGAGCGCGCGCACGCTTTTGTTGAACATGTGTGTTGCGGAACCATATGTTGTTGTAAGCTGTTCGGACGTTCGATTTAAAATCCTTCCGAAGCCGAGCGTTTTTGAAAGAATCCGGCATGCGCGCGACGACGCGTGCTTGCGCATTTCGTCACTTGTTTTGTCAGGGATTGTTTAATCTTATGATTGTTGATAAACGAGTGCGCGCGCATAATTTGTTTCGCAAGGGAACTGAAGGGGGACCGATATCGGCTTGGCTGGGATAGTATGAATGCACAGGTAGGATGGGCAGTGGGTCAGAGCCATATGTGTTTGCATCGGTTCCAGGGGTATCGATCGGTCCGGAAATGCGACTCACAATGGTGCGTTTGGCCGATGCTATTTCAAATGCCTCTGTCATGGGGGTCGAATGCCGAATGTTGTGCGCATGTTTCTATCACTTGCCCTTCTTCTGTGGCTAGAATCTTCGATGTTTCACGTATGCTCCTATTGTTTTTTTTGGGGGGGGTCGAATGCCATTGCTTTACGCATGTTCAAATCAATTGCCCCTCTCTTGTGGCTCGACTCCTAGTTGTGCCCACGTTTGCTCCTATATATTGACTCATTTTCCTGGGGCTCGAATGCAGTGTGTTTTACCTATGCTCCTATCGATTGCCATTTGACTGTGGCTCGAATCCTATGAGTGTTACGTCTGTTCTTACATATTGCCACATTCATGGGACCCGAATGCTATGTTTCCTGGTCGAGTTTCGCTGGAGGGTTCTAATACTGCTCGATGGTTTCCTCGCACCAGAATCTTCTCAGGGGGGCCGAAGAGATGCGTCCCGAGTCGACGTTTCAGGCAGAAAAAAAGGTTTCACGAGCTTCACCGGGCGCCAGGCCAATAGAGACTCCAGGCCGAATAGAGGCATCGCGAGCTTCATTGGCCGTCAGGCTAAGCAGTTTCGGGCACTGACACAATCCTGATGGTGAAACCCTTCGATTGTCCATCCATTGTCCAAGCCGAAAACATGTCCTTCCCGTAAGCAACCTTTCAGAGTGATGAATTCTTTGTCAACGCTCCAGGGATCATCTTTGGACAGTACACCCATGGTCAGGAACAGAAGCACCCTCCGCTCCCTACTGGACGCCCCTGACAGTGAGGTGCTCATTGGTAATCTGGAAGGTTTTAATTCTTGGAGTGACAATCCAAATCGAGGGCCCGCTGTCCAATATAGCAGCGTCTCGCAACCTCGCCCAACCCCCAGTTGCACGGGAAGGGATCAGTTCTCACACGCCGTCACCCTAAAGAGGGGGCAACCGATCACGTGTGGTGCCATTGAGGCAGGGGCAACGTCAATAAACGTTTCGGCAGACGCAGAGGCACTCCTGGCGGTGGGCATGTGCTTTACCCTTGAGGGCGGTGGCAACTCAGAGACGGTCTGCATTGCAGGACTGCAGGTTGAGACTGCGTCGCAGAGGTTGTCTCTAGCGCTGATCCTGGTGCTGCAGCTCGTGAGCCCCACGGAGTTTGCGTACCCTGCTGGCTCGACGCTCACGTGGCTGCCGGGCGTCTCCATCTCCTCGACCTGGGCCCCGGCGTCGAGCCTCCCCTCGACGACAAGCCAGGCCATGAACGGGAGCGTGCACGACGACCCGCACGTGTGCGCCCTGGACGGCGAGTGCTACGACATTCGGGCCCCCTCCGAGTACATCCTGCTCCGCGCACCCTTCAATACGCAGGAGCCCACCGCCAGAATATATCAATCCCACAGCCTCGGAATCCGGTCCCAGGACCTCGAGGATCGTTTCAGGAGCGGTGGGTATGGATGCATTCCTGCTTCTGAGGGCGGAACATATCCACATCCACCGCAGTCCTTGGATCCAGGGTAGGATTCCAGCAGCTGTGGATTTGGACGTTTTCTGGCGGCGTGAGGAGTCACCCGCGCTCAAGCTGAGTGCTGTCTTGGACACCGACGGCGTGCGGCCGTGCGGGCTGTTTGTCAAGCACCTGGCGCTGAGCGGCTCTCTGCTCCACAACCAGACTGTGCGCATTCGCCCATACACGCGCGATGCTGGCGGTTCCAACTGGGCGGGGGGCAAGGTTCGGGCAGTGCCAAGAGGGTTCACAACTACGGGTGTCACCACCTCCTGGAAGTCGAGGCTCGAGACAGAGGGAGAATCGAGGATCGAGGAGGCATTGGACGTTTTTGGACGTCGTTGGGGGTCCTCCGGGGTTATGGGGGGTCCAGGGGGGTCTGTTTCTTCGAAGAGCTGGTGACCCCCTTGGTGGCAACCCCTCGTGGCATGGCCTGACAGGTGATGTCGAATTTCTCAATGCAGCTGGGCAATTCACCCTGGAGGTCCTTCACGCGCAAGGATTCTCTTCGGCGGGTCGCGGTCGTCGGCCAGTTGACGGCCCGATTCGTGTGGAGAGAGCAGTACGGTCAGCGTATGGAGGCCCAAAGCTTCGAGCTCTCCTTGGGCGGAGAGGGCCATTACTTAATGATCACCGTCTCGCAGGCGTCTCATCAGGCCTTAAATCTCGATATGTCGGGCATGCGCCGCTTAGGATACTCGAGGTTCGGGGGCGTACTGGGCACCGAGGGACACTTGCCTTCGATAGAAGAACCCACCCTCGAGTGCATGGCGTCCACAGGACCTTTCGATGCGGACATCAGCCACAGGCAGCAGCCGATAGTGGCACTGCCCGAGCGCGCATCCACTGTGAGAGTGTCGTGGGACTGACCGCACCAGTCGCAGTGCTGCGGTTCTGCGCCCTCGTTGATATGCTTGACCGCAGGGACGCGCGTCTGCGCCTCGTCCCCTTCCGCCGGACAGCACAGCCTGCCCGGAACCAGCGTGGCGGCATATAGGGAGCTGCAGGGTTCACCCCCGCAGCGCCTCGCTTTGCGCTGCAGCCCGCTCTCGGGCCGTCTTGGGTCGTTGGAAAGCCGAAACGGAGCAAATACGAATCTGTTTGATCGTTGTGAGCTGAGCAACTGGGAAAGTTGTATTAACCTGGGCGTCACCGATGCTTTTCCGAGTACTCCCGAAGGCAGCTGGCTTGGCTTCGCCGAAAGGCGCCAACAATGCAATGCATGGTGGCTCTATAGCCCGGTGCTCTTCCTTCTCTTCCTACCCCTTCCCTGTCTGACCCCTCCATCCTGACAAGCATACCTATACGACCACCCTTCGGGTAATAAGGATGTTGTGGGGGGGGGCGAGAGGGGGGGAACCAACCTCTGACTCAATCCATCTCACTATCGATCTCATTCAACGGGACACCACGGGACACCACGGGACACCACGGGACGCTTGTCGATCTCACTATCGATCTCACGATCGATCTCACTCAACGGGACACCACGGTACACCTCGGGCCACCACGGGATACCACGGGACACCACGGGACACCACGGTACACTTGTCGATCTCACTATAGATCTCACTATCGATCTCATTCAACGGGACACCACGGGACACCGCGGGACACCTCTCGATCTCACTATCGGTCTCACGATCGATCTCACGATCGATCTCACTCAACGGGACACCATAGGACACCACGGGAGACCACGGGAAATTCGGGGCACCACATCGATCCCCCGTCTGGTCTTCGTGGGGTCGCATCACACTTCTGGAGCAACCCAGTGGTCACCCCCTGGAGGAGGAAGAGGCGAAGGATGAGGATGAGGATGAGGAGGAGGAAAATAATGATAATAATAGTACTAAGAAGAATAAGAAAAGAAGAAGAAGAAGAAGAAGAAGAGCAGCCCGAGGAGGAGGAGGAGCAACAGCAGCATCAGAGGATCGGAGGTGGGCGGAGGGAAAAGGAGGGAGGAGGGAGGAGAGAGGAGGATGAGGAGAAGGAGGAGGAGGAGGAGGAGGAGGAGGAGGAGAGAGGGAAGGAGGGGAGGAGGGAGGAAGCGGAGGATTTAGGAAAGGAGGAGGATGAGGAGGACGGGGGAGGAGGAGGAGGAGAGGAGGAGGAGGAGGAAGAAGAGGAGGTGGCGGAGCAGGGAGGAAGAGGAGGACGAGGACGTGCAGGCGGAGGAAGAGGAGGGAAGAGGAGGAGGAGGAGGAGGAGAGGAGGAGAGAGGAGGGGGGAGGAGGGGGAGGATCGAAGGATGAGGGACGATGAGGAGGAGTCGGAGTCGGAGTCGGAATCGGAGGAGGAGGAGGTGGAGGAAGAGGAGGAGGAGGAGTCGGAGGAGGAGGAGGAGGAGGAGGGGGATGCTGATGATGATGATGATGATGATGATGAATGATGATGATGATGATGATGATGATAGATGATGATGATGATGATGATTGATGATGATGATGATGATGATGATTGATGATGATGATGATGATGATGATGCTGCAGCTGCTGATGATGATGCTGATAGATGATGATGATGCTGCTGATGATGATGATGATGATGATGAGGATGATGATGATGATCATGATGATGATGATGATGATGATGATGATGATGATGATGCTGATGATGATGATGATGATGATGATGATGATGATGATGATGATGATGATGATGATGATGATGATGATGATGATGAGA
>CAUYUJ010011214.1:310543-465543 GCA_963575745.1 Prorocentrum cordatum
TGGGGGGGGGCGAGAGGGGGGGAACCAACCTCTGACTCAATCCATCTCACTATCGATCTCATTCAACGGGACACCACGGGACACCACGGGACACCACGGGACGCTTGTCGATCTCACTATCGATCTCACGATCGATCTCACTCAACGGGACACCACGGTACACCTCGGGCCACCACGGGATACCACGGGACACCACGGGACACCACGGTACACTTGTCGATCTCACTATAGATCTCACTCTTTTTTTTTTTTATTTTTTTTTTTTTTTATTTTTTTTTTTTTTTTTCTTTTTTTTTTTTTTTTTTTGATTTGTTTTTGTTTTTCTTATTTTTTAATTTTTTTTTTGTTTTTGTTTTTTTTTTATTTTTTTTTTTTTTTTTTTTTTTTTTTTTTTTTTTTTATTTTTTTTTTTTTTTTTATTTTTTTTTCTATTTTTTATGAATGTTTTTTTGTTTTTTTTTTTTTTTCGTTTTCTTTTTTTTTTTTTTTTTTCATTCAACGGGACACCACGGGACACCGCGGGACACCTCTCGATCTCACTATCGGTCTCACGATCGATCTCACGA
Organism: Prorocentrum cordatum; assembly: GCA_963575745.1. NCBI lineage: Eukaryota > Dinophyceae > Prorocentrales > Prorocentraceae > Prorocentrum > Prorocentrum cordatum. The sequence continues at coordinate 311,110 of CAUYUJ010011214.1, forward strand.
TCGATCTCACTCAACGGGACACCATAGGACACCACGGGAGACCACGGGAAATTCGGGGCACCACATCGATCCCCCGTCTGGTCTTCGTGGGGTCGCATCACACTTCTGGAGCAACCCAGTGGTCACCCCCTGGAGGAGGAAGAGGCGAAGGATGAGGATGAGGATGAGGAGGAGGAAAATAATGATAATAATAGTACTAAGAAGAATAAGAAAAGAAGAAGAAGAAGAAGAAGAAGAGCAGCCCGAGGAGGAGGAGGAGCAACAGCAGCATCAGAGGATCGGAGGTGGGCGGAGGGAAAAGGAGGGAGGAGGGAGGAGAGAGGAGGATGAGGAGAAGGAGGAGGAGGAGGAGGAGGAGGAGGAGGCGGGGAAGGGAGTGGGAAGGAGGGAGCGGAAGCGGGAGGATTAGAAAAGGAGGAGGATGAGGAGGACGGGGAGGAGGAGGAGGAGGAGGAGGAGGAGGAGGAGGAAGAAGAGGAGGTGGCGGAGCAGGAGGAGAAGAGGAGGACGAGGAGGAACGTTGAGGCGGAGACGAGGAGGGAAGGAGAGAGGAGGAGGAGGAGGAAGGAGGAGGAGGAGGGGGAGGAGGGGGAGGATCGAAGGATGAGGGACGATGAGGAGGAGTCGGAGTCGGAGTCGGAATCGGAGGAGGAGGAGGTGGAGGAAGAGGAGGAGGAGGAGTCGGAGGAGGAGGAGGAGGAGGAGGGGGATGCTGATGATGATGATGATGATGATGATGATGATGATGATGATGATGATGATGATGATGATGATGATGATGATGATTGATTGATGATGATGATGATGATGATGATGATGATGATGATGATGATGATGATGATGATGATGATGATGATGATGATGATGACGGTGCTGATGATGACGATGATTACGATGATGATGATGATGCTGATGATGATGATGATGATGTGATGATGATGATGATGGAGATGCTGATGATGATGATGATGATGATGATGATGATGATGGATGATGATGATGATGAGATGATGATGATGAGATGATGATGATGATGATGATGATGCATGATGATGTATGAGATGGATGATGATGATGATGATGATGATGATTGATTGAGATGAGGATGATGATGATGATGATGATGTGATGATGATGATGATGATGGATGACGACGACGACGACGACGACCGACGACGACGACGACGACGACGACGAGGATGATGATGATGATATGATGAGGAGGAGAGGAGGAGGAGGAGGAGGAGGGGGTGTCGGGGGAGGATCCGGAAAGGAAGGTCGATGAGGAGAAGGAAGGAGAAGGAGGACGACGATGATTGAGAGGGGGAGGAGAGGAGGAGGCGAAGGAAGAGGAAGTAGGAGGAGCAGGAGGAGGGAGGAGGAGGCGGAGGGAGGAGCCAGCGGAGGATGATGGGAGGAGGAGGAGGAGGATCGAAGGAGAGAGGTATTGGGATAGGAGGAGGAGGATGATAAAGAGGAGGAAGAGCCGGAGTCGGAGTCGGAGTCGGAGGAGTCTGAGGAGGAGGAGGAGGAGGAGGAAGAGCAGGAGGAGTCGGAGGGGGAGGTGGGAGGAGGAGGAGGGAGGAGGAGGAGGAGGAGAGGAGGAGGAGGAGGAGAAAGACGAGGATGAAGAGAAACGGAAAACCGAAAGCAAGAAGGAGGGTGCAAGAGGTGAGGAGGAGGAGGAGGAGAGGAGGAGGAATGAGGAGGATGAGGACGAGGAGGAGGCGTGCGAGGAGGATTTAGGAGGAGGAGGAGGAGGAGGAGGAGGAGGAGGAGGACGACGACGAGGAGGAGGAGGAGGGAGGAGGAGGAGGAGGAGGAGGAGTGGGAGGAGCAGGCGGAGGAGGAGGAGGAGGAGGAGGAGGAGGAGGATGAGGAAGAGGAGGAGGAGGAGGAGGAGGAGGAGGAGGAGGAGGAGGAGGAGGAGAAGGAGCAGGAGGAGGAGTCGGAGTCGGAGTCGGAGTCGGAGTCGGAGTCGGAGGAGGAGGAGGAGGAAGAGGAAGAGCAGGAGGAGTCGGAGGAGGAGGAGGAGGAGGAGTCGGAGGAGGAGGAGGAGGAGAAAGAGTCGGGGGCGTAGTCGGATGGGAGTCGCGAGTCGGAAGAGGAGGAATCGGAGGAGTCGGAGGAGTCGGAGGAGGAATCGGAGGAGTCGGAGGAGGAGTCGGAGTCGGAGGTGTCGGAGTCGGAGTCGGAGTTGGAGTCGGAGTCGGAGTCGGAGGAGGAGGAGGATGAAGAAGAGGAGGAGGATGAAGAGGAGGAGGAGGAAGAATAGGAGGAAGAGGAACTGAGAACCGAAGAAAGGAGGAGGAGAAAAAGTATGAGGAGGATAGGGAAGAGTCAGAGGCGCGCGGAGGATTGCCGACGAGGAGGAGGAGGAGGAGGAGCAGGAGGAGTCGGAAGAGCAGGAGGGGGTGGAGGAGGAGGAGGGGGAGGAGGAGGAGGAGGAGGAGGGGGGGGAGCGCCAAGAAGCCCGGGGAGTCCCGAGAAGCGCGGAGGTGCGCCGAAGAATGAGGAGTGCCGAGGAACGCGGGGGAATGCAAAGATATGCGGCGGCGTGCCGAGGATTGCCGAGGAGAAGCGGGGAGCGCGGAGGTGCGTGGAGGAATGCCCAAGAGAACCGACGAGTGCGAGGGGGGCCTATGGAACGCCGAAGAGCCCGCAGAATGCGGAGGAATGCCGAGGAACGCCGAGCATTGCAGAGGATGTCCTAAGAGTGCGGAGGAGCGCGCAGGAACGCCAAGGATTCCCCACGGGCGCCGAAAAATTGATTGTGGGACAAATTCTCTTTGAATCTCTTCATGGTGCTCTGGGGGCCAGTGGGGAACGCGGCCCTCTCAACGGCGACGACGGCGACGATGATGGTGATGATCGTGACCACGATGATGTTGGATGTTGAGCGACAAACACGAAGCGGATTCTGAATACGAGCTCCGCCAAAGGAATCACCTTGCGAAAGCATTCCAACTGAAGAGCTCTGATGGCCAGACTGCCCCGCGCACTGGCTAGAGTACCATGCAAGGCCGCCCCGTGCGCTGTCCGCTGCTTACTGGTCCACATGCCTCATCAGGATATGCGCGAAGCAACGCGCGCATGTGCAGCAGCTCGGTGGCTCAGGGATGCGGACAGTGTGCGGGTAGACATTCAGGCGGCGGCGAACCATGGCCGCGTCGCCCCCTCCAGGGGTGGATGCTGCCAAGTCGAGGGTGCGAGCGTCGTCGAGCTTCCCTGTAATGAATACTGGGGCGCTACCCTCGTAGTAGAAGTTCCCCCTGGCCTTGGCCCCCTGCTCGTTCTGAGGGCGCGCAACTGGCACGCTCGAGCCATCGAATAGAAGGCGCTGGGTCGCATAGGTCACGCCTTTGTTGGCGAAGCGAAAGTCATCGAGGAAAGTCACCTTGGGCCCGTTCTCCAGGTCAAGGAGCGGGAAATTCCCTTTCTCGGGGACGTTGAACACCGCCGCAGGCCCGAACACAGCGTACAACCCTTTGAGAAACATGGATTTCCCTTCGCCGCCGCTCGCCCCGGCCAGCATGACGACTGGGGCGGATTCGTTGCGGCCAACGGCCAAGTTGCGCACAATGTCGCGGCAAAGCCCCTGAACGTTTATAGTGCTGTGGGCGACAGAACCAAGTTCAGCGTTCAACCGCGCCCCGCCGCAGACGCATGGGAAGCTCGCGGCCTTGCGGATCGTCTCCAACCGGGGCCCCCGAGCGTCGAAGAGGGCCTGCTCCACGTGCTCGAACTTCCACACCTTGTCGATCAGCTGTTTCAGGGAGCCCATGTTCTTTAAGACCCACGCCTGCAAGGCCTGGCTGCCATGGTTTTTGACGTAATCCACAAGCTCGAGGTCAGCGTGGGCGTGGTCTGGCTGGTTGCGAATGCCCCGGCTCACGACGATGGGGTAGATGTCCAACTCGGTCACGCCTGGGGCCCTCTTCCCCTGCTCGGCGGCCGCAGCGTCGGCAGATGACCTGCGCGCCGCCACCGCCGCCGCTGTGAAAGGCTCGTTGACCTCCTCGTCCACGGGAGGGTGGGGCGCGTCGCGCCCCCACAATTCGGGGCACTTGTCGAGGGGCGCTGACGGCTTTTTCGGGGACGGTACCCAGCAGTACCGCAGAGCACTCCATTAGTCGCCATGCGTGCAGGACCAGTGTGAGGCCAGACCGCTTTGCAAGCGCAAAGCGCGCTTCACTGGGAGGAAACGGAACTTCTCCGACGCGTGGATCGCAACGTGCATGTGGCCATGCACGGTGCCTGACTCGTCTGGCCGGTGCTTCTCTGCGAACACGGCGACCTTGTCTACGGGCGCCCCTGGCCATGGGCGCTGGGTCCACGTAGGCCGGGTGGCGGCACGCGTTGAGCACCGCTTGCAACACCTGTAGAAACGCCAACCCCGAACCCACCCGACACCGCCGTCGCCCCTTCCCAGACAAGCACGAGGCCTGCCCTGAGGAAGTGAACGCGGAGAGGTCGGTGGGGGGCAGGGTCGACCTCTGTGCCCCCCGCCTGCCTGCTTCTTCGTGATCGTCTCGGGCGCGACGAGAGGCTCCCCGTTGTCTGGGGCGGTCTGCCGCGGGTGCGGAAGCGTGACCAGGTAGGCGCACTTGCGCGCCCCCCCAGTTTCCTCCGCCGCGAAGTCGGGCAAGGCCTCTGGGAGCGGCGTCGGCCCTGGCGGGGGCGTCTTGGCGCGCAAGCGGAAGCGCTTGGCGCCCTGCGCTAGCATGGCGGGCTGGCGCGGCTGCTCTCCCCCGTCGAAAGCAGGCTCCCGCTTGCGAGCACAGCAGCTGCGGCCACCTTGCGCACGGCATCTCAGAGCTCAGAGTTGCGAGAATGTCTCAGGCGAGACGGGCCGGACCACCTCGCGCAGGGCATCTCAGAGCTCAGAAGTTCGAGGATGTCTGTATGGAAGCTGAACTGGGGCTGCCAGTCCTCGAAAACCATGTGGGTTAGCCAGCAAGGCCGGCCCAGCGATGAACATCAGCAGGGCCACATAAGATCCCATTGGCGCCACAATCGGCCAAATGATCAGCTCGTTCGTTCAAAAATTGCCCAGTGTGGCTTTCCACTTTTCTGAAAACAATAAGAAGAAACCTGATCAAAGACATGGCGAACACGAAGAACAAGTCGAAGGTTCGTCCTCCCCCGGGTGCGCCGCTGAGCCACGCCGGCCGCGTACTCCGAGTCGTACTCGATGATGACAGGTTGTGAAGATGGCATCAAAACAATATGATCACGAACCCAAAACAAAGCGAAAAATAAAGCAGACAGTTCACCAACATTGTTGGAATGATGATATGCGCCGATGTATCCAGGCTCATTCGGGTCCAGGATGGTAGGCCCACAGTAGTCCCGGAGCGAGGAAGAAGAGGAGGAGGCAACAGTAAAACCCCACCCAGACACGTCTGCATCTGGCCCAGCGGTCGCCGAACCATCGCAAGAAAGTACGAGGGCCTCGTGTACTCGAAGATCTCCCGGGGCAGGCTGCTGAGGAAGTTGGCCCCCTCGCCGGCCTGCCGGCGGTCCCCCCCCTGGTCCGCCGCCTGCTGCAGGCGGCGTCCGCTGCTTGATGCAGGGCAGAGGTGGAAGAGCAGCACGATATATATATATATATATATATATATATATGTTCCAATGGTTGGGAACGGCACTGATCCAATTCGAGCAGAACTGGTTGTTGGCGACGCTCCGCGGCACAAGCCAAAGTAGCAATGGCGTTCACGTGCAGCAGGTACTCCAAAATGTACTTCGCCTCCTGCAAGGACGGCGTCGTTTCTGCTCCCAGACAGCGCGGGACCAGTCCGCACCGTGCCAGGCAGGGGGGGAGACCGTCAGGATACGTATTCCCAGGTACGCGTGCATCAAGCACGCCGCGTGCAGCCGCATTGCACGGGCAGCTCCACAAACGGTGCATGGTGGTCTCGACCGCGCCCTTGCAGCGGACGCAGATCTCGTCGCCGTCGCGGTTCGGGATGCGGGTCTTGCTCAGGGAGGTCCAGATACCGCCGGTGGTGAGCGCGGGGCCGCCGTAGTGCAGCTGCGCGCCGAACGTGTGCTCTCGTGCCTCGCGCACCTCGGGGGGACCTTGGCGCAGGCCGCCGAAGTCCTTCGGCCGGCGGGCGGCCTCCCGCTCAGCCAGGCAGCGTCGCAAGAAAAACGCGCAGGTCGTGAAGCCGAGCGTCTACCCGAGCAGCCTTGTGCAGTCGTGGATAATCGCGCCGGTCAGCTTGGACAATCAGCTCGGGGCGAATGCTGAAAGTGAAGGCGTAGTGGGTGCTCTTGAAAGACGTGGCAGTACGCCACTCAATGCCCAGCGCCCGACACGCTCGATCCAATAGAGTGAAAGGTCCAAATTTGTGACGTCGTCGCTGTGCCCACAAAGAGCGCCACACACTCAGAGGTACAATGTTGGCCAGGACGACCCTGTAGAACATGCGGATAGCCGTGTAGACAGCCGCGCACGTCAAGTGCGTTCGGTGCGCGCCCGGCCCAAGCAGGTGGGTGAGGCCGCGCGATCTCCGACCCACTCGGCCCGGCGGTACATTGCCCATCAAGGATACGGCGGCCCAAGCCGCTGCGTCCGACATCTGAGTCGTCGTGAAAGCATAGCCGCCGTCATACCAGAGCGCCGCCACGGCGTCGGCGACACCAGCGCCGCGCTGCGTCTGTGGTAAGATTTTGACGACGTCCACTCGTTTTCGAAACTGTTGCAGGCGTCTAGCAGCGACGGGCGCTGCCACTGGTGAGCCCCAAATTAGGTCAATCCCAGGATATCTGAAAGTACGCCGCAATGGAATAACTCGCAGCTTGGGACTGCCGCACTCGGGGGCGCGCGTACCTGTGGCCGTGACCACCCCGCGGGCGCACTTCGGCACGTTCAAGTCTGGGCCAATGGCACGGTCAATCTCGCGTGTGGCTGCCAGAGCGTCTGCGAGCTCTCGCCACGAATGAGCCAGAATGAACCTGTCGTCGAGGTAGGAGAAGAGCGTCGCCGTGGGCACCGCCCGCTCCACTGCCAAGTGCCACATGATTGAAGTTAAGTTGCACAGAAAGCACGCCATAGGACAGCCCTGCGGTACGCCGACGAGGTTGTCGCCCTGCAGCACGACGTCCGTTGGTTGGTAATCAACGAACAGAATACGGGATAGGTTCTGGTAGTTCCGCAGGACGTGCCCGCAGATGTCCAAGCCCAGGTGGTTGGTCAGCTCCAGCAGGTTGTGCAAGTCCAGCCCGTCGTAACACTTCTCGAGGTCCAGGGGCAGCACGTGAGCTGGGTCGGTCTGCGCCACGCGCGCCTGCGCCAGCTTTGCTTGCAACTCCCATAATACGTCTGGACACGAGTGTCGAGGCACTGCTCCTGCCAAGCCGGCTGGTTTTTCCACTCCAGCAGCCATTGTATCAGATGGGCAGTATGGCGTCGCGTCCACAATCTGTAAGTAACGGGTAAGACAGTGAGCGGCCGACGGTCGCCTGGGGGCGACTCCGGCCCTTTCGGGATCAGAGTAACCCGAGCCTGTGTCCAGGAGCCAGGCAGCCTGCCCGCGTCCGCCGCGGTCAGAACCAGGCCGAGGCGGTCCAGGGAGTCCTTGTGCAGGTTCTCCAGCCAAGCCGCAGACTGGCCCTCGATGCCGCTCGCGCCGTCGGGCAGAAACTCCAGGATGTGTTCGGCACACCGAGGCCCGAGCGGGCGATATGCCGGCACAGATGGCAGCAACGATAAATCGAATCGCTGGCGCCCAAGGCGTGCAGGAGGGGCCTGGCGTTTACGAAGAAGACCAGGGTCAAGGCGAACGCGGTGAAAATCAACTCGAAGTCCTGGTAGGTGTGTAATCTGGAAGACGCCGGCGTTCCACCGCCTGGCGAGCCCCCCGCTGAGTTTCCGGGCTTGCTCGCGTGGAGACATGACCTCGGCGCCGAAGGCGGGCAGGATAGCTTCGCAGAGCGTGTCCAGCCTGTGCTTCACCCACTTGGCCGCGCCACCTCGCGTACCCACCCGTTGTCGCCAATCTTTGAGTATCATGCTGTTCGCGTCGTCGATGATGGACGTGATCATGCCCAACGTGTTGTCGGCCTCGTCGGGCCGCCCGTCGTGGAGCTGGCGCCGGAAGGTCCTCCATAGACCGTGGAGCTCTCGAGCTCGCGCCCCCGCGCGCCATCCGCCTCCGTCGGCCTGACGTAGCACGCGGGCCTCCGGAGCACCAGCCGCGTCGGCCCAGATAGCCCGCGCCTGATCGATGTCGGACGGGAGCGCGTCTGCAAACTCGTCCTTGGCAGTAGTAGTCCAGGCGTCCATGCGCATGGGCTCGGAGACGGCCCACCGGAGGCTCGCGTGAAACTCAGGAGGTAAAGCCGCTTCCACCAACACAGGGCGATGTTGTGAATACTCGACAGGATTCAAAGCTGTGGCTGCAGCCGCAAGCGCGGTAGCGAATACCGCTCCATCGATGGTGGTCTGCCGGCGGAATGTAGGCTCCGCAGGAAAAATCGCCACCCGCTCCTCCCCGGCGTAGTGGACCGGGCGCTCGTTGAAGTCGCCCACGTCGATGGTGAGACGGGCAGGCTCGGCGAGGAGGCTGGCGTTGAACCTGCTACGCTTCGAAGGGGAGCCCGAATGGGCGTGCCGGTGCCGCGCCAACACGCGCCTCTCGCCCAGCTGCAAAGCCAGTCGTTGCACGCGGAAGTCAGTGTCATTCTGAGTGGCCGCGATGGGCGCTACATTCAGGCCGTCTCGGACAATGGTGCACATACCGTGGCAACCAATGTGAACATGATACCCCAAAGTACGCAGATCAGCTCGCAAGATGTGCCGCTGTCCATTGAGAATGGCGCATTCTTGAAGAAAGCAGAGGTGAGGCAGATGCTGTGCCAAAAGCCGCAAGAGCCCGACACGCCGTTTAGAATAGCTTCCCATGTTGAATGTGAGAAGCTTGAGGTCGTTCTTGACCTCAGCAATTGGAGTCGCCCACGCCGCATGCTGGCCAGCAGAGCGCGACGCCCGCGAAGGCGCTGGCGGCTGTGCTCGCGCATCTGGGTCGTAGCCGAGGTCAGGGCATCCCGTGCTCGAGCGGCCCGGGCAGCCTGAGACAGAGGTGTGGCTTCAGCCAAGGCCGCCTCCGACGCTCCACAACATATGAGACAGTGATCCCCGGCAGTGGGGAGGAGGGAGGAGAGCCGTTTGGCGGTGTATTCGCATGCAGAAACTCCACGCCCTCGTCCGTGACGACGGGCTTGCACGCCCAGGCCGGCAGCGCCTCGGCGGCGATGCGAACACGCTCGATGTAGTCCTTGCGTCTCGTGGCCGCGCGGCGGCCCACGAAATCAGCAGAATGGAGGCGCCGGAACTTGTTCCCATGAGTTCCGGACCCCGAGGGCCGCCCGGCTGCTAAAATGTCGCGCCCAGGCTGGCCGTGACTTAATAGATGGGCCCGCCGTGTGTATTCTCCACTTGTAAACTCAGCTGGAAGACGAAAATCACATAGTGGACACGCCCAGTTAGCCCAGGCGTTGCCAAAGGTCTGCGCGCCGAGGTCCGAAGCCCGTGCTGCAGCAGTGGCGAGGGCAGCCGTGCGGCGGGCGCGCGGGTTATACAGCAGCATGTTGATCAGGGCCGTGCTGCGCTCCTCAGCCGAGGGAGGGCTTGCGCAGCTCAGGCACGCAGCATTTTGGCAAAACCTGGCAGGTGTAGACATCGAAATCGGTCTCGAAGCACTCCGCGAACAGCGTGTGCACCGGATACCGTGGGGGTATAGTTCAGGAGAACAAAGCCACGGAATTGCAGCGGCGGCGGCTCGGAAACGGGCGGCGCTCTGCACTGCGGCGGGGGGCCACTCGCGCTCCACCAGGGGTTCCGCGGCACGTTTCTTCCAGGGCCTGGTGGCCTTGATCCGCTGGGCCTCCCGGAATGTGGGTCGCCTCATCTGGGCTGGCTGCGGGGGCGCGGCTGCGGCAACGGCGGGCTTCCTCCGAGGCTGCGGGGGTGCGGCTGCGGCAGCGGCAGGCTTCCGCCGAAGCTGCGGGGGCGCGGCTGCGGCAGCGTTGAGGCGGACGCGCTGCCGGGCGAAGGCAACAGCGGCCTGCTTGGACAGCGAGGGTGGCACGGCCGGGGCTCCGGGCCCAGGCCGCAGCGCCCGGTGAGGCGCCATCGAAGACGGAGCTCGCAAAGTACGACTCGGTGACGTAGCCGGCACCACACCTGCGGGTAGAAAGGATTGCCCAGCACCTGCAGGTGGCACCAGATGTTATCCTCCTCCTCCTCCCTGTCGTCGTCGCCCCCCCCCACGTCCTCCCAAATTCCCGGCAGGCCCACGAAAGGCGAGTGAGGCAGCACGCGGCCCGGTAGACGAAGGAGACGGCATACCAGCTGTCGAAGGGGCGCGCAAGGTGCGACTTGTCGACGAAGCCCGCCCAGCACCAGAAGCTGCGCTGGCCGCCGCCAAGGTCTGGGCCGGGGACGAGTGCCTGGAAGCCGCCAGCGTCCTGGCCGAAGGAGCACCTGTGGAACGATGCGTCCCTCCATGGTCAGACCCGGCACCTGCCGAGTCCACCCCGGCACCCCTCTTCAGCGCCCTGGCCGAGGAAGAAGGACTGGCTCGCAAGGTGCGCGCTGGGGAAGAAGCGCGAAACGTAGATGCAGATAAACGGCCACCGCCCTTCAATTTCCAGCCCCGCGCACTGGCTATCTGGTGGAGGCCCAACTTGTAGTAGTCGGCCACGTCGTGAATATGCTGACGACGTGCATCTGAATGGGTGGGGTCGGTGCTCGGGCTCAAGGGCTCGTAGTGCCTGTTGCGGTTCAAGAACCACACAGTATTTTTTCCTTTACCAATGATGACGGTGGACTCGTTGGGCCTCACGACAACAATCTGGAGGTTCCATTTGTCCGCGGCTGCCAACAGCTCCAATTCGCCAGCCCATGCTGTCTTATCACGCATGAGTTTTAAATACTCGGTCCAAGATGAACAAGGGGCCCCCTTAGGGGTCATGCGGTCCCAGAAGGGCTCGAACTGCAAGCTCTTCTTGGTGAGGTGGGCGATGGTCTGCGCCCGCAGGGCGGCCGGGCAGTGCGTCTCCTTGGCTGCGAGCTTGAACCACCAGCCGAGGGTGTGGAAAGCGCATGCGCCATCCGCGGGCACGCTCTTGACCGTGAGGCCGAGCGCGGTGAAGACCTCCTCCTTGGGGGACCCCCCGCCTGCCGCCAGCGCAACAGTCCCATCAGGGCCACGCTGTCGCTTCGCCTCGGGGACCTCCTTGGTCGCCAGGTCAGACTGGTTGACCTTCGCAGATGTGTCCGCCGCAGGCTTGGGAGCGTCCCAGCGCAGACCACTGTCTCGAAGGTTGCGGAAAGCAGGCGCTCTTTGGGCAGGGCGAAACGGCTCGAAGTCCACGAACACCGCCTCGCCACTAGCAGTCGTCTCGACCGTCGTCGCGATGTTCGCGCCTCCGGGGTTGACGCCGCGGAAGATGAACGTGGCTGTCCGGTTAGCAACCCGACGCCGTACAGACGACAACTCAATATCTGGCCATCCGCAGTTCTTCAGCCACGCAGCGAATTGAGGAATTGACAAAACCTTCGGTAGTCCAGAAACCTTCCAAGACGTGGCCTCCCGGCCACTTGTTCTGCGAAGGCCCACCGAGCCCGCGTTGGAGAAGGCCAAGCCGCGGCACGGCGACTCCTTCTCGGCTTCGGCGCGGGCACGGTTGAGGAAGGCCACGCCTGACTCGCCATCCAGCCGCTTGATCCATTGCGCGCTGCCGAAGGTAGGCGTGGCAGTGGGATCCTCCGGGAGCAGCCGCGTAAGCATGCCGGCGACTCCACTGGCTGCGTCGATGGTTTCCGCGTGCGCGGCGCCCACGCGGATGTTCACCGAGATGATGCTGCCGTCCTCGGACTTCCGTGGGCCGAAGATGTCCGCGATCTCGTCGGTCGGCGCCCGCAGGTTGGCAAGCCAGAGCTTCGCAGCAGCTTTGATGTTCTTGGAGCGCTCTTACCATTCCTTGTCAGGAAGCAGAGACCTGAAGCAGGCGAGGCGCACCGCGCGTGTCGGCTTGGCCGCTGGTAGTGGCTGACCCGTCTGAGCCCCCCACTTGAGGACGTCCGCGCCCTTGCCCAGCTGCAGAAGATAGAGAGGAACAACATTGGGCCTGCCCTTGGCACCGAGCGCAGGTGCTCGAAGGGGCACGGCACCATCGGCAGGACGATCCAAAAACACTGAAATAGTAGCGTCCTGCGGGAGGGTGTGGTTGGCCAGGCCATCGGGTGGTTTGTGAACGATGCCGTAAACCAAGTGTTCGTTGGCCTGGATCCCGAAGAGCGAGTTGACCCCGTCCTCGGCGAGCTTCCCGTGCCAGTGCTCAGGACGCAGCGTCGTTGGTGAAAACCTCGGCGGCGAGGTCCGCGTCGGCGGAGGCGCCGAGGAAGGCGCGGCCAACAGATGCTCTGCTGGTTGCTGTGCTTTCGGCGGCTTGGCAGACGCCTTCGGCTTAGCAGCGGCCTTCGGCTTGGCAGCCGACTTCGTCGTAGGTGCAGCAGTAGCCTTGGCGGGTTTCTTGTCGAGCTTGCCCTCCGAAGCTGCGGTGATGAGGCGCCGGAGCTTGGCCGCCAAGACGTTGGCCGTGTCCTCCTTCTTGGTCCGCTCCACGACGCGATTCAGGGCTCCGACCAGCCCCTCAGCGTCCTTCACCTGTCGTTCAGATCGCCGGCGCTTGATTTTCGAGCGTCGGGGGCCCGAGGATTGCGGCGCCCCTGCCTTGCGAGCTGGGGGCCCGGCGGCCGGGTCCGAGAACTTCGACTGGAGCTCCTGCAGGGCAGCCAAGAGGGCGTCGTCGCGCCTACCTCCTCCACGGAGCTGGGAGCCCAGCGGACCGGGCTGCCTGAGGGGCCGGCCTTGCTGACTGGCAGGGCGCGCGTCGGCGCGGGAATCGCTGCGCGGGACATGTCGAAAATGCCGCCAAAGAATTTGCCCTGGATAAGGAGCTACAGCCCCAAAATGCAGTAAGAGACGTCCCAGATGAAGAAAAATCCCATCCCGCGTGAAAGCAAATACCCAGAGCCTAGGATGCTGCACAGGGACGCGACAAGGATGAGGCAGAACATCGCCCCTGCGAAGGAGAAGTCGACCCGGATGAAGGTCCACATCGCCCAGATGAAGGAGCACACCACCAGGGGCACATCGCCCAGGTGACCGCAGTGACGTGCCGCATGCAGCACGTGCCGAAAGATAGGAAGACCTGCAGAATACAGAACAGCATGGTCTGCATCATCGCCTGCTGCGTGGTCGTCGTGGCCGTAACGGTCTGGGCGCGCGGGCCCAACCCCGTTCAGCCGGAGGTATTGCTCCTGCCCCAAGCGCAGGCGCGAGGTAGCATGAGTCAGATGGTGGCATCCCCGGCGCAGCGCGCACCGGAGAGGACGGCGGAGCCGCCTCCAGCGCCACAGAAGGCCAGCGCCGGGAAGCACAAGAGGAATGAATCGTCGAAGAATGCCTCGCCCTCGAAGCCCCCGACAATATCCGACAGTCTCCGTGATCACCTCGCCTTCGAGGGCCACGGCAGCGTACAGGTCCTGCACGCAGAGCGCTGGACACAGTCCGCCTCGAACCAAGCAGAACCAGTTGAAATGATGATGAATCGTATTGTGGGGCAGGCTTACGTCGATGACTGCTGCGCCAAACCTGCCACATGCGCACGAGCCCCAGGCACATAGCAAGTATTCCAAAAAGAACTAGGTCGTGAAACATATAACCCAACAAACCTCCCCCCAAGAATGATGAGCTCCTTGTGAATGTACAAGATGAGAGACCCTTGCCGACCGTGGAGTTGTAGCATTCTGAGGTCACGTTGAGGCCCGTCTTGACGCCGTCGGCACAGGGCAACAGCATCAGGAAGATCAGAACGGCCCAGCTCACGCTCATGCTGGCAGTTCCTGTCGTCGCAGCACTTCGCCGAGACCAGCCCTCAGTTGAAGGTGGCTTCGCCCCGTTATCCACGCGCGTCCTCGATCGAGGCGCGGACGCAGCTGCTTGTGGTGAAGTTCGAGGATGTCTCAGGCGGGCTCCCAGGGTCCCAGGAAGGATATGTAACATGTGGTCTTCTGGGCCCCCAGGCTGGACCACCTCTTGCGCGTCATCTGGGAGCTCAGAGTTGTGAGTATGTCTTGTGCGAAACAGGCCGGACCACCTTGCGCACGGCATCTCAGAGTTCAGAGTTGCGAGAATGTCTCAGGCGAGACGGGCCGGACCACCTCGCGCAGGGCATCTCAGAGCTCAGATGTTCGAGGATGTCCCAGGCGAAACAGGCCAGACCACCTCTCGCGCGGCATCTCCGAGGTTAGAGTCTCGAGGATGTCTCAGGCGAAACGGGCCGGACCACCTCGCGCAAGGCATCTCAGAGGTCAGAGTTTCGAGGATGTCTCAGGCGAAACGGCCCGGACAACCTCTCGCACGGCACCTTGGGGCTCAGAGTTTCGAGGATGTCTCAAGCGAAACGGCCCGGACCACCTCTCGCGCGGCGTCCAGGAGCGCAACTTTTCGAGGATGTCTCAGGCGAAACGGCCAATCCCGGCCAACTCAGAAACGAGAGTTGTGAGGATGTCTCAAGCGAAACGTCCCAGACCAAATTTTTGTGAGGATGTCTCTGCTCCGACTTCTTTCGGCCGGAGTTAATTTCTATCACAACAGCACCCCGTTCAGCAAGCTGTTTGGGGAAAAACACCGGGTTTCGCAACACTGATTTCCAAACAAAGCTTACGCGCGCGTTTTCGCGAAATCTGAAGAAAACCATAGGTTTTCCAATGTTTTCGAAACCTACTACCAAACGGGCTCCCCGCGCGCGCATGTCGACATCTGTCGAACGCCCTTGCGTGCGTGCCGTCGCGAGAGTCCTCTGCAAAAAAATGAGACGAAGTGCAGATGCGCGGGTCGTCGCGCGCGCATGCCGATATCCTTCAAAAACCATCGGTTCGGAAGGATTCAAAGATCGTGTGTCCAACAAACCTACAAAACACAAGGTTTCGCAACACCGATGTTCAACAAAAGCGTGCGCGCGGGCGCTCTTGTGTCGTCGTAGTCGTCGTCGTCGCCGTCCTCCCTCCTCCCTCGTCGTCGTCGTCGTCGTCGTCGTCGTCGCCGTCGTCGTTCTCTGTCTTTCCTCGTCGTCGTCGTCGTCGTCCTCTTTGGCGTCGTGGTCTTTTCCGTCGTCGTTGTCGCCGTTGTCGTCCTTCCTCCTCCTCCCTCGTCGTCGTCGTCGTCGTCGTCGTCGTCGTCGTCGTCCGTCGTCGGCGTCTCGTCGTCGTCCCTCATATTTCGTCGCCGTCGTCGTCGTCGTCGTCGTCGTCGTCGTCGTCGTCGTCGTCGTCGTCTTCCCTCCTCCCTCGTCGTTGTCGTCGTCGGCGTCGCCGTTCTCCCTCCTTCTTCGTCGTTCGCGTCGTCACCTTCCTCCCTCCTCCCTCGTCGTTGTTGTCGTTGTCGCCGTTGTCATCCTCCCTCCTCCCTCGTCGTCGTCGTCTTCGTTGGCGACGTCGTCGTCGTCGCCGTCGTCGTCGGCGTTGGCGTCGGCGTCGTCGTTTTCGTCGTCGTCGACGTCGGCATCGTCGTCGTCCGCGCCGTCGTCGTCGTCGTCGTTGTCGTCGTCGGCGTCGTCGCCGTCGTCGTCATCGTCGTCGTCGGCGTCGTCGTCGTCGTCGTCGGCGGCGGCGGCGGCGTCGTCGTCGTCGTCGGCGTCGGCCTCGTCGTCGTCGTCGTCGTCGTCGTCGTTGGTGTCGTCGTCGTCGTCGTCGTTGTCGTCGTCGTCGTCGGAGACGTCGTCGGTATCGTCGTAGTCGTTGTCGTCGGTGTTGTCGTAGTCGGTCTTAAGAGGTTTTGCAAACCAAGTTGCGGGTCGGTGGGTGGGATGTTTGCAAGAGCATGTATGTGTCAAATCATGGGTAAAAATCAGTTCTCCTTTCTCAAAAGAGAATAGACTCTACCCCCCCAGCGTTATCGCCCCCCCTGTCGGGTATGTAAGTCGCATATAATTCTGACCACATGTCCATCCTGAATATGAAATCACAATGTCCCAGGCCAACCGGTATCCCCCCCCCAGAGGTTCCTTGGTACAAAACAGTGTGCGGTGACATTTTCAGGAAGTGTCCGGTTCGGGCCGGTTCGGGCCGGTTCGGCGGCGGACCGGTTCGGTTGCAGCGGTTCGATTTCGGCGCCGGTCCGGTTTTGGTCGGTCCGGTTTTGCCAGTCCGGGTCGGTTATGCCGGTTCGGTTCGGCGGTCGCGGGACGGTCCGGTTTTGGGGGGGCCGGTTTTGGGCCGGAGGAGGAGAAGGAGGAGGAGGAGTGAGGAGGAGGAGGAGGAGGAGGAGGAGGAGGAGGAGGAGGAGGAGGAGGAGGAGGAGGAGGAGGTTTAGGAGAGGTGCGAGGTGCCTCGCTGCAGTCGTCGTCGTCGTCGTCGTCGTCGTCGTCGTCGTCGTCGTCGTCGTCGTCGTCGTCGTCGTCGTCGTCGCCGCCGTCGTCGTCGTCGTCGCCGCCGTCGTCGTCGTCGTCGGGCGCCCCCGGACCTCTCGGCCCCTTCCCTCATGCCGCTCTTCCCCTCGTCTCCGCGGCCCCGGGGCCGGAAAACGCGGGCCTCCGGGGGCCCGGAGAGGAGGGCGGGGTTCGGCCGCCTGGAGCTGCTTTGCCGCCTGGAGGAGGGAGGAGGAGGAAGGAGGAGGAGGAGGAGGGAGGAGGAGGAGGGAGGAGGGGGTCCTCGCCTCCCCCCCCCCGCGCCCTGCTGCACCCCCGAGGGGGGTGCCGGCACCGGGGGGGGGGGTGCCGGCACCGGGGGGGGGGTGCCGGCACCGGGGGGGGGGGGTGCGGCCGGGGGGGGGGGTGCCGGCACCGGGGGGGGGGGTGCCGGCACCCCGGGGGGGGGGTGCCGGCACCGGGGGGGGGGTGCCACACACCGGGGGGGGGGGTGCCGGCACTGAGAATATCAGCTTCAGCAGCAGATCAGCTTAGCAATTCAGAGGATCAGTGAATGATCAAGTGTAGTATCTGTTCCGTACGCATCAGGGCTCAGGGTTTGCGCAGTTCAAGACTAAACATCTCAGTTTGGTAGCGGAGCTGGAGTTCGGCTCCAGCTCCAGCCTGCCCCATCACAGACAGGGCTCGGGCGCGCGATAGCGTGCCCGCCGCGCGCCGCCAGGCGCGACCCTTCGTCACGACGAAGAACTACGACAACGGGCTGAACTTCGGCCCGCGCCGGATCATCAAGAAGATCTGGTCGATCTACCTGTTTTTTACGTTCTTCCTTGTACACTTCAGCGAAGCCTGCGGTGTCTCCTTCCACTCCTACTCCCAGGACTACGTGGCGATGGCGACAGGTGGTGGTGCAGACTGGAAGCTCCCGAATTCTCTTCCTGAGTTTACCAGGTATGTTCCTCCCGGCTGGAAGCCGGGCATGCCAGACTACACGTTCAAACACTTCCTCGAGCGCCTTCATCTCTGGTGGCGCATCACACCCATCACCGAGGAAGAGGCCGGCCCACTCGTTGCAAGTCGGCTTCTTGACAAGGCGTTCGAGGTGGCCATGAGCTTAAAGGTTACTCGCAATGGCGTGGTCATCAGTGGCGATGCGGCTCTTGCTCTCGGCAAGGAAGATGCAGTGCTGGATCCCACTGGAGCGGAACTACAACCTGCCAGTCCGGCAGGGATCGGTCACCTCATTGCAAAGCTCACGGATGCGTTCGAGATTCATGACCAGGACAGGCAGGGTGAGATCCTAGACAAGTTCTGGGACACAAGACGCGGATCCTCCTCATTGCAAGACTACCTCCTCAACTTCAAGCAGAGGTTCCAGGAGGCCGAGAGCAAAGCAGGACTGCAGCTGAACTCGACAGGCCTCACACACCTTCTATTCAAGTGGAGCGGCCTTCCGGCCAGAAGGATTGCAGATATCAAGCTACATCACAACGGAGACCTCACGAAGTTCAACGAAATCTACAGTATGACCAGTCGGATCGCAAAACAAGAAATGGCATCAGGCAGTGGACATCACTCAGGACACTATGGAGCGTTTGAAGATATGGAGCTGAACGACGATGATTACAATCTTTCCTACTATCAAGATGAAGATCAAGAAGAATATATTGATTTCGTATACGACGAAGACACGGACCTTCATTATCGAGAATATGCGACGGAACATGGAGAATGGCGATATGGTGCTTATGACAGCTACTGGAATTGGTACGAACAAGATGAGATAGAACAATACCTCGACGAGCTCGACCTCGAGGAAGCATATCAGATGAGTGGCTTCAGACCAAAATGGCGATGGAACGGACGACGGAAAGGAAAAGGCAAAGGACGCTTTCGCAGCAAAGGACGAGGTCGAGGTTACAGTAAAGGTCGAGGACGAGGACGAAAAGGCAATGGACGTGATGATGATAAACGCTTCTCAACGGACATTTTGTATGGTGGCAAAAAGGGAAATGGCAAGACAAAGAACAAGACGGACAACAACGGCTGCAGCGTCTGTGGCTCTAAGTGGCATCGCGATCAAGATTGCCCAGTCGGACTTCGTGATCGCAAAGGAGACAGCGGCGGCAAAACGGGAGCAGGTCTCACACATACTTGGCATCACAACTTCGGTGGACATCATCAGGACCAGTATCATGACGACCTTCCTGATATTGCTCTCGCAGTCGGACATTCCACAGAGACCACGAAGCAGTCCAACTGGGACTTCGACACCAGGACGAAGCAGGACTACGAGGACGGCGGACTATACAACGACAACGAGTACGAGAGGAGACTGAGGAAAGGAAAAGGACGCGGAAAAGGGAAGAGAGACAACAACGGCAACAGAGACAGTCAGAGCTCCTTCTCTTCCTCATCCACAGGATCCTGGAGGCCTCAATCCAATGCCGGACAGCCGCCGTGGATGGCCAGTAATTTTGATGCGATTTCGGAAGACAGTCCCTCGACAGGATCATGGAGCGTGCTTTCCTCAGCGACATCTCCTCCTCCTGGTACATGGCATCAGGCTGACGACGGACCTCCTATTCAGAAAAACAAGTTTCAGTGACATGGTGAAGCCAATGAGCACGACGACGAACATGAACACCGACAGCGTCAGCGGCATCAGTAGCTCATCACAGCTCTCACCAGGATCATCGGCCTTTCAGCTTCCAGAGAAGCCAGTCAGATCACAGACGGACACCACGGGGCAGTACGGCACGGACCATGATGGGATCCACTCGGGTGTTAACAAAGGTTCTCTGTCTGATCTTTGGAAGCCACATACCAGCCTCTTCGCGATCAACAACGCGTGCTACCCGGCATCAAGGGAAAAGGACGAGGAGATGATACTCATGACCAGCGTGCGTGGAAAGCAACGACTCGGTCTGATCGTGGACCCTGGCGCGTCGAAAGGCCTGGGCGGTACCGAGACAGTCCGAGAAATATGTGATCATTTGCTGTGGCCAAAAGGTCAAGACATCACGCTGAAGGACTCGCACTCGAAGTTGTCGGGTATCGACGGCAAGCCCAGTCCGTCGCTCGGGCTCGGCACGATTCCTCTCAACTTGAAGGCGTTGCCCAGGAGCTCGTTTACCATGGATCTTCTGGGAGGCTCAGGCTCGAAATGCCCATGCCTACTTCCTAACGAGTCAATCATCGAGCACGCCGGGTCCATGTACGCGAACGTTCTGCCAAATAAAGATGGAGTTCTGGTCATCAATCATATCGGAGCTATGGGCAGAAAGGTTGCACCCACCTCGTTCTTGCGTATCTTGTACACGGACTCAGGCCACTATCTTCTGCCTATCGACGACCCTCTTGCCAATGCCGGCGAAGAAGCGACAATATTGCGACAAGCGGTCAAGGATTACATGGAGTTCATCTTCGATACCAACATGATTACCAAGACTGGTGTCAACACTGCGCTACACTCGAGTCATCCTGGGACGATGTCTGGTGAGGACACAGCTCGGACCTACCACGGGTCCGGACCCCCTGCAGCGTGCGCCTCGAGCGCTGTAGGGTCGTCGTCGCCACACTTGTCGTCATCGCAGTTGCTTGGACATTCTGAAACGGCTCAGAAGGACGCAGCTCGAACCCAGGATGGACGCAGTGAGACGGCCACGCAGACGAGTGACATTCAGTCGACCTTCAACAGCAGCACTTCAGAAAGTAGAATGAGACTGAGAGAATATCAAGCAGACAAAGCAGATCTACATGGAGGTCGACCTCGTCATGCCGTCGGAGTTGGTTCGAAGGGCACACCTCAGCAGATACGACAAATGTTCTACAAACGGTGGAACACATTCAGCGGAGACAAGTGGACTGGAGCAGATCAGTGGCCTTCTACTTGTGACCGTGACGATGTCAGTCTTCTGGAAAAGAAATACAAGGCAATGCCCGAAGAATTTTATCATCAGACTCAACTGCCTATCGTTACACCGCACAATGCCATGCTCTGGGTCGACCACATGAAGGGCTTCAAGTTGCATCTTCAAGAACGTATGTCAGGAAGTGGTCGTCTTTCTCTCAGATGCATGCGACTCGGCTTGCAGGTGGCTTTTCCAGTGGATTACCGATACGGATGGAACTTAGCGGACGCCGATCATCAGAACATCCTCACGGCCGTAAGGAGGACACTAGGCATCAAGACCTCTTGGTGGGCTCCAACTTGTACTCCATGGTCTCAGGCCTCGAAGGGTGACGTAGACAAGCGCGAAGCCGAACGACAGACCCAGAAAGCTACACTGGACTGGTGTGTCGGTGATATTCAGACAGGTCAACGACGCGGAGAACACTCAGCATTAGAGAACCCCCACACCAGCGAGATCTGGGACAAGTCAGTGCTTCAGACTCTGCCGGGTCTCGGTCTGCGATCGTACGTGGGAGATCACTGCCCCTTCGGAGCTGTGAATGAAATTGGCGAACCCATTCGCAAACGGACACGGTGCATGAGCACATTCGGCCTTCGTGGAGTTGCCCGACATTGCAAATGCAAAGTTCCACACGGGCAGCTGGTCGGACATACTGATGGAGTACACCGGACAGCACGAGCGGCGGTCTACCCCAAGTTGTTGTGTGACGCAATCGGCAAGGACATCATGAAGCTCATCGGACAGGTCACTACAGAGTACCACGTGATGCCTGACGATGACAACGACGACGTCACTACATATTGGGCATGCCCGAGGTGCAAGCACGGCAAGCAGACCACGGAACCACACAGTAGGATTCAAGGGCAATGCAAGATGGCTGGCGCAACTCCTCGACTTGCTCCTCCGGCATCGGCAGCAGCATCACCGGCGGCAGTCGAAAAGGCAGCTCAGGCGGAAGAGTCTGAGGAAGAACCTCCGGTTGCAGTGCCTGAAGAACCTCCTGACGAAGCAGAGCCAGAAGTCAAGCCCCTGCAGGAGGTTGCACTGGAGCCAGTCACTACCAGCAACATGGACCAGGCACCGGCGATCGCGCCGGAACAGTCAGCCTCAGCCTCCGCATCTCCTTCAGCCTCGGTGGAGCCGAAGATCGCGAAGAAGGAATGGTATGACGTCAAGCCCAGCTTCAATCTTGCGAACCTCTTGAAGAAATTGAAGGAAGCAGAGGCAAACAAAGACCGGAAGGAGTGCATACGTTGCCTTCTTGGACTACATGTTCGTTTTTGGCATGCATCGGTTCCAGATATGGCCATATTGTTGAAACAAGGAGATTGCTGGACACCATTCCTGGCCAAGATACTGGTTCTTATCCCGAAGGCGTGCAAGGACTGTCGGGACCTCATGCCCCCAGCCACGAAGCCTCAAGTCGGCATTACAATGGGTACACTTCAACCAGCGGGTCCAGATGGACCTATTCTTCCAATGGGATCAGTGCTTCATCCTTGTCATCGATGAGTTCAGCAAGTACAAGGTTGCCGACTTCCTCAAGGACAGGACCGCCGAGGAGATCCTCTCGACGGTGCTTCGCAGCTGGATCAGATACTTCGGGCCACCGATCAGACTCATCTTGGACCAGGAGGGCGGCATGGTTTCTGAATTGGCATCGCGCATGTGCGACAAATTTCACATCAGACGTTCCTTCGCTGGTACCGATGATCACACAATGACGGGCCTGGTGGAACGATGGATTTCTCTCATCAGGCTACGCTCGCTCAAGCTGAAGAAAAGCGCTCAGGCCCAGGGCCTGCAGGTCACGAATGCAGATATCATCCAGGAAGCGGCCATGGTCTCGAACTCACTCGTGTCTTACGGAGGCCAGACGGCGAATCAGGTGGTGCTGGGATTCACTCCTCGCGACTACTACGACATGGAGGCCACTACCTTGGACTCCGTGACGCCGGCCGTGGACAGCTGTCCGGATCCCTTCGAGTCGGCACTTCGACTACGAATGCAGGCCAAGATCGCCATGGCCAAGAGCTTGGTCGAAGAGCGCATCGCGAGATGCAACCGGACTCGGCAGCAGCAGACACCTCCTGGACAGCGACTTCAGCCTGGCGAACCTGTTGACATCTATCGAGTACCTGAACGCAAGGATCAGTCAGGATGGAGAGGACCAGCGGAACTTGTTAAACTTTCTCAGGGAACTGGCATAGTGATCTGGAACGGTATTCCCTACATTCTACCCACAAGGCACATCAGACGACACACTATCAATCTGGAGAAGATACCAATCGGCGAAGGGAACCACTACGCATACCTATTGAAAGACACGACAGACAGCTCGAACCTCACTGAGCTCATGGACCTCGTCGACGGCACCGCCTACGGTCAGTACACCAGGATCGGGAAAATCTTCGACGGTAGTTCCATGATCTGTTCACCTCCGGTATCTCAACTACGATTGGTCAAGCACTGGTGCCTGTGTCTTCAGATATACCAGCGAGTTTTCCATTTGAAGAGCGTGGACGGCCTGTTGTACGGTACATCGGTCAGACGCATTCCAGCACTGGATCGGATGTATCATGGATTGCTCGTCACTTGGCCTCGTTCGAATAAGACGAAATACCTGGCACAGGAAGTACGACCAGACAAGGGAATAAACATCACAGACTTTTCGAGCGACGCCTGGGACGTTACCTCTTTCTTCCTTATGTATCGGACTGAGGTGCCGGTAAACCCCTTCCTCGACGACTACGAGATACCAGACACGAACGATCTCGGCAACATCGAGGTCTGGCCAGAGAGCATGAGAGACATCGATCAGGACATCCGCGACATAGTCAGCCTTCTTCCTGATGATGATGACTGGGAATCAACCATCCTCTCCTACTCGCCAGAAGCATCGCGACAAAACATAAGAGAGAAGTCGTCGCTGGACATCGAACAAGCAACAGCTCAACTTCCACTAATACGAGAAGATATTCAAGACAAGACTATCGGATCGAATTCCAACGATCTCGACCTCACTGGAGAGCTCAGCAGACTTCTGGACCAAGACAGCTCTGGCTCAAATCCCAGGGCTCAGCCATCAGCATCCTCGGGACAGCTATCGGCTCCTATACCACAAGCTACGCCTCTACCTCAGCCTGTGCAGCGAGCTGTGCCTCTGACGGCACCATCACAACCAGCTGCACCTCAGCCTCAACCTCATACAGCGGTACCTGTTCAGGACGACAGCTTCGACATGAGCAAGGCGCTGAGCGACATCTTGCCAGAGTCCCAGGACGCTGAGGTGGATCAGGCGATGCCTCCCGTATCGTCAGCTACTCCAGCACATGACAGGCCTACTCTACCAGAGGGCGACTCCAAGAGAGTCAAGACAGCTCCTCCTAGCACGATACCTGCAGCAAGCACGACAGCTTCCTCACCGGGCTTGGTTCCTTTGTCGAGTACGGCGTCGACGTCGAGGCCGACCATCGAACGTGAGCCGGTCACGAAGCGAGAGCACGACACAGTGGAACCCGGACAGTCGACTTCGATGGAGCAGCCTCCAACGCGACCCTATGCCGGTACCTCGCCAACAGCTCAGCCAGTGACCTTGCCGACCGAGGAAGGGCAGACCGAGTCGGAGATCAAAGAGCTGGATCTTTCGGGTGAGTTGAGCAAGTTGTTAGAGCAAGATGTTTCTCAACCTGGTGCTGCAGCCGAACAGTCAGCACCAACGAGTTCACAGACACTGATTCCTTCAGGTGATGACAACGCTCTTTCCGGACAGGGTCTCAGCTCGGAAGATTGGAAACATTTGCAGAATATGCCAGCGGAAGATGCTGTTCCCATCGGGTTGCCGGTACACGTCGACATGCCAGAGAGCGACCACGCGCCTATTGAAGATACTGACCTGTACGCTCGACGCAACATGGCAACAAGTTGTTTGGATGTCACTGCAGAAGAAGAGACTTACCTAAATGAAGCGCGTGAATCATACTTGCACGACTCAATGACCATAGTGTTGGAACAGCAACGACAGGCCAACCTCTTTGCCGACAAGATAGGACAGCAAAACGGCCTGCCAACATCGGACCTTCCGTGGACACGCTCGCAATCAGCCTGGGTTCTTGCTGGACCATGGAAGAAGGATCAGTGTTTCCTGTTCGACCTACACACGGGAGAAGCGGTTACCTACGCGGCTCAGGCGGATGGCAACTTTACCGAGCAGGAGATATACGAGAACTGGGACCTAGTCGAAGCGGCTGATCGGGCAGAGCTCACAGCTTTCGTGGGCCACTCTGTGTTCGCGTGCGCAGCGGTCAAGAACTTGGACTCTCGGAACATCATTGATGCAGTCTGGGTTCGGCGCTGGAAGTTCAATCCCAAGAAGCAAATCTGGGAGGTGAAATCCCGATTATGCGGCCGTGGTTTTCTAGATTCCCAGAAACATCAGATACAGAGGCATTCCAGTACAGCATCAAGGATCAGTCAAAAATTGGTGGTGAGTATGGCACAGTGTCACGCTATGACAGACCTTGAAAGTTGGGATATTTCAACGGCATTTCTTCAAGGACTATCGTTCGATGAATTGAGGAAACGCTCAAGAGAGTTGAAGTTGTCATGTACAACGGTCAGGAAAGTCTACCTCAATCCACCAGCGAACGTGTGGCGACACTTGGCCAACATCGAGGGCAGCTCAGTGGTGGTACAGCCGGTTGACTACGGACTCTTTCTCCTGGAGCTACTCAAGCCTATGTATGGGCTGGTCGATGCTCCACATCTGTGGCAGATCGCACTCACGCTGTTCCTCGTGTCTACCATGGAAGCTCGCATCAGTCTGTGGGATGACAATTTCGTGTACTGGACGGTGAAGGACATCGACATCCTACGACGACGGCATCCTCACAAGGCGCATGAATGCGGAGTATCGGAGAACCTTCTGACAGCAATGACGGATAAGCTGGCAGCCTGCCTCACGATTCACGTGGACGACCTGCTCACTCAGTCGAGGACACAGATCTTGAATTTCCTGAGGCAGCTACTAGAGACGAAGTTTGGAGCAGTCAAGCGTCAGAACCTACCCTTCACACACAACGGAGCTCAGTACTCTAGATTGGCGAATGATAGCATCCTCATTCAGCAGCTTGACCACTTACGTAACATCAAGCCATGCGAGATCCCTGCTTTGAATGATGATCAACTTGTATCAGCACAATATATACATGGTTTTCGGAGCATCCTCACCAGCATGCTGTTCCTGTGTCAATGCAATGTGCACATCTTGACGGAAGTCACTCAATTGCAGGGCTTCAACAATGAACCGAGGGCGATGCATCTCAAGAGGGCCAATGCAGTATTGAAGAAGGCGCAGAACGACAACATCATGATCGGTCTTCATTATCCACGACTCTCAGGACCCTACTGCCTGCGCGCCATAGGAGATGCTAACCACACGACCAAGACGAGTGTGTATCCACAAGAAGGCCAGGTTATCTTACTCATGCACGATGTTCCTCTCATCATGGACAACAAGATGGACACGATCAGCGACAAAAGGTGTCTCAGTGGATACTGTCATCCAATGGCGATTCTCTCGAACAAGGCGAAGAAAGTGGCACATTCGACTTCAATGGGTGAGACAAATTGTGCGCTAAGTGTTGTAAGTAATGCACAGATGATAGCACTTCGTATCACGGAAATGCAGATGGATCAAGATATTGCTCAGAAGGATCGTATCAAGGCGATGATGGACATCAACGAGAAGGGCGCCTACGAGATTGCGATCGACCACCTGACGGATTGCAAGGACGTGTTTGAGCTGGTGACGGGCCTGAAGGGCGTTCCTCAAGACAAGCAGCAGAGGCTTCCGGTGATGGCACTCAGAGAAGAAAGAATCACTACGCGGATACGGTGGACGATACATGTGCCGACAGAGATCATGATAGCAGATGCAATGACAAAGCCGGGGACCTTCAAGCAGATGATGAAGCTATTGACCACAGGTTTCTTAGACATGGAGATGGTATCTAAGGTAGCTACGGCTCGACGTATCCAGCATGCACCGGTAGACTACACGGAGAGCGACCTGGAGACGATCCAGAAATTCAACGGCCAGGTGAACTTCGAGTTCTACCAGATGAACGACATCCTGATGACTGAGGCTCGCATCCGTTGCCGCCCGGAGTCACCTCTCTCCTAACCTCCTCCTTCTCTCTCTCTCTCTCTCTCTCTCTCTCTCTCTCTCTCTCTCTCGAGTTAGATGGTTTTTTAGAATGCGTTTTCTTCCCTGTAACTTTTTCCACAACAGCCCTTAGACAGTAGAATGAGACTGAGAATATCAGCTTCAGCAGCAGATCAGCTTAGCAATTCAGAGGATCAGTGAATGATCAAGTGTAGTATCTGTTCCGTACGCATCAGGGCTCAGGGTTTGCGCAGTTCAAGACTAAACATCTCAGTCCGGCACCGGGGGGGGGGGTGCCGGCACGGGGGGGGGGGGCGGCACCGGGGGGGGGGGGTGGGGGGGGTGCCGGAACGGGGGGGGGGGGTGGTGCCGTCACCGGGGGGGGGGTGCCGGCACCGGGGGGGGAGTGGACTGGGCACCGGGGGGGGCGGGTTTGCCGGCACGGGAGGGGGGGTGCCGTGCACCGGGGGGGGGGGGGGCCGGCACCGGGGGGGGGGGTTGCCGGCGCCTGGGGGGTGGGGATGGTGCCAGCACCGGGGGGGGGGGGCGGCAGGGGGGGGGGGTTGCCGGCAGGGGGAGGGGGGGTGCCGGAACGGGGGGGGGGTGGTGCCGGCACGGGGGGCGCGGGCGGGGGTGCGGCACAGGCATTCGAGCAGAAACCTTGCCTGGAGCGGGTGCCGGCACCCCCCGGGCCGGTGGGGAGTCCCAGGGCCCGGTTCGGTTCCACCCGGTTCGGGCTTGCCGTTCGGGCCGGTTTCGACCGGCCGGTTCGGTTCGAACCGTCCGGTCCGGTTTCTTCCGGTCCGGTTCGGGCTCCGGTTCGGGCGGTTCGGTTGCAGGAGCCGCCGGTTCACGGTTGCCAGTTCGGTTCGGACTCTTCTTGCATTTTTTGTTCTAACATCGCACTTTTTTCACGAATCCCTGTCAAAAATATGACGAAATGCACTCGCGCGTCGTCGCGCGCGCATGCCAAAAACCTTCGGTGCCGGAAGGATTTCGCAATCGAGTTTCCGAAAAACATACAAAAACACATGGTTTCGTAACACTGATTTGCTAAAAAAGCTTACGCGCGAGCTTTTGCGAAATCTTAAGACAACCGCTTTGGTTTTTCAAGATTTTCACAACATGCTACCAAACGGGCGCCGCGCGCGCGCGCATGTCGAAATCAGTCGAACGCCTTGCGCGTGTGCCGTCGCGAGAATCCTCTGCAAAAAATGGGACGAAGTGCAGACGCGCGCGTCGTCGCGCGCGTAAGCTGAAATCCTTCAAAACCCATCGGTTTCAGAAGGATTTCAAAATCGCGCGTCCAAAAAACCTACAAAAACAAAAAGGTTCGTTGGAATTTCAACAAAAGCGTGCGCGCGCGCTCTTGCGGCGTCGTCGCCGTCGTCGTCGTCGCCGTCCTCCCTCCTCCCGCGTCGTCGTCGTCGTTGCCTACGTCGTCCTGTGTCTTTCCTCGTGTTCGTCGTCGTCGTCCTCTTTGGCGTCGTGGTCGTTTCCGTCGTCGTTGTCGCCGTGGTCGTCCTTTCTGGAGGCCCTCCCTCTCGTCGTCGTCGTCGTTCGTCGTCGTCCGTCGTCGGCGGTCTCGTCGTCGTCCATCATATTTAGTCGCCGTAGTCGTCGTCGTTGTTGTCGTTCGTCGTCGTCTCGTCGTCGTCTTCCATCCTCCCTGTCGTTGTTCGTTCGTCGGCCCCGTCGGCCGTCTTTCCTCCTTTCTTCGTCGTCGTGCGTCGTCGCCGTCCTCCCTCCTCCCTCGGTGTTCGTCGTTGTCGTCGCCCATTGTCGTCGTTGGCGCCGTCGTCGTCCTCATCCTCCCTCGTCGTCGTCTTCGTTGGCGGACGTCTGTCGTCGTCTTCGTCGTTTCCGTCGTCGGCGTCGGGCTGTCGTCGTCTTCGTCGTCGTCGACGTCGGTGCGTCGTCGTCGTCGTCGTCGTCGTCGTGTCGTCGTCGTGGCGTCGGGCGTCGTCGTCTTTCGTCGTCGTCGATCGACGTCGGCGTTCGTCGTCGCCGCCGTCGTCGTCGTCGTCGTCGTCGTCGTCGTCGTCGTCGTCGTCGGCCGCCTTGCTTCTCCGGCCTTCCTGGGGCGCTCTTGAGACGCCCCCGAGGGCTCCAAGCCGACCCCAGAGCGATATCTGTGCTCGGTCCCGCATGGGTTTTGCAAACCAAGTTGCGGGTGGGTGGGTGGGAATGATTGCGCGAGCAGTGGAGTTGACAACTTCAAGTTCGGCAAGTGAATTGCACTACGTAGATTTTCCTTCTAAGAAGAGAAAAAGTTCGCCTCCCGTGGATTATCGACACCCTTGTTCGCATTGCAACTTACATACGATGCTGCCCTATCGCCCATTCTAAATATGAACTCGTTCCACCCCAGCCAGGCCGGCATCGGCCCTCCCCGTAATCCTCTGCAGAAAGTTCTATGCGCGAGCACTCGTTTATCCAAAGCCATCAGTTTCTAAGTCTCCCTGACAACAGAATTGACGAAGTGCACGCGCGCGTCCTCGCGCGCGTGCCGAAATCCTGCATCAGCGCTTGGCTTCGTAAGGATTTCAAAAACGAGCGTCCAAACATCATGTATAAAAGCATGGCTTCGGAACACTAATTTTCAAGAAAAGCGCGCGCGCGCGCTCTTGCGAATCCCGAAAAAAAAAAACGAACGGCTTGTCAGCGTGAGCTGCGCGCGCATGTCGAAATCATTCGAACGCCTTTGCGCGCGTGCCGTCGCGAGAATCCTTTGCAACAAATGGGGCGATGTGCGCGCCCGCGTCGTCGCGCGCGCGCCGAAATCAGTCAAAAACCTACGGTGTCGCAATGGTTTCAAAACCGACTGTCCAAGCACACATACAAAAACATTTGGTTTCGTAGTCTCAGCTTTGTCCAAAAAATATAAAACACTCGCGCTCTTGCGCGCTCTCGAGAAATGCGCACTCTTGAGAAAACCCCGGAAGTTCTCAACATGTCCATCGAATTCCGCCAAACGGGCCTCTGGCGCCGCATGCCGACATCATTCGCACGCCCTTCCCCGCGCGCCGGGGGAGCACGACCCGCGTCAAAGAAAACCATGCGGGCCACTCTCGCGCGTCGGCCGCGCGCATATCGAATTCTTCCCAAAACCTCGATCACCGACGCGAGGGCGCCGTCATCGTCGTCGGCGCGATCAGCATCGGCGCCCGCACTGGCCGCGCCTTCGTCGGTGTCATCATTGCCATCAGTATCGCAAGTATCATCATTGTGTCTGCCGTTGTGGACGTTGCCAGGATACCGCGCCCGCCCAAGTCGCCGACTCGCAGTGCAGTGCCCGCTGGGTTGCGCCCAGCGGTCAGCGCCACCGCGGCCGCGTCGGCGGCGGCAGACTAGAATGCCGCCGCGCGCGCACGTCAGGGTTGGCGCGGCCGCAGAGATGCACCAGCCAACGCCGAGCATGCATCGCAATCGACAATGCATGGTTTTGCAAACCAAGTTACGGGTGGGTTGGTGGGATGTTTGCAAGAGCGTGGGATGCGTCAACTCGCCCGTTCAAGTCATTCTCCTTTTATATGACAAAATGACCCCCCCCCAGGTTTATCGGCCACCTTTTTCGCATTGCAATTTGCGTGCGATCCTGCCCCGTCGCCCATTCTAAATGAGAATTCACACCATCCCAGCCGATCCGGCATCGAACCCCTCCCGCTCTTTATTCCAGAACAAACTATGCGCGCACGCTCGTTTGTCAAAAATCATCAGTTGTCAAGAATCCCTTGCAACATATTGGACGAAGTGCGCACGAGCGCATTGTCGCGCGCGCATGCAAATCCTTCAGAAACGCTCGGTTTCGGAAGGATTTCAACATCGAGTGCCCCGAAACATATAAAAGCATGGTTTCACAACGCTGATGTTCGAAAAAAGCGCGCGCGCTTTTGCGAATTCTTGAGGTGACCATTGTTTTGTTCAGCACTTTCGGAAACATATTACGAAGCGGGCTTCGCGCGCGCATGTCGAAATCGCCCGAGCGCCCTTGCGCGCGTGGCGTCGCGAGAATGCGATGCCACAAATAGCACGAAACGCGCGCGTCGTCGCGCGCGAATGCCGAAATCCTTCAACAACCTTCGGTTTCGTAGCGATTTCAAAACCGAATGTCCAAAACGCATTCAAAAACACAAGGATTCGCAACATCTGTTTCCCCCCCAAAGAAAGCGCGCTCTTGCGAATTCTGGAGAAAATCGAAGGCTTTTCAACATCTGCACGGAATTCTGCCAAACGGGCCTCTGGCGCCGCGCGCCGAAAACATGTGCGCGCCCCTGCGCGCGTGCTGGGTGGGCACGGTCCGCGCCAAATAAAACCGCGAGGGCCATGCTCGCGCGTCGGCCGCGCGCGCGTGTCGAACTCTTTCCAAAACCTCCATCGCCGACGCGAGGGCGCCGTCATTGTCGCCGGCGCCATCAGCATCAGCGCCCGCGCGGGCTTCGCCTTAGCTAGCGCGAACATAGCCGCCAGCCACTATCATCATCGCGTCTACCGTAGTCGGCGTTGCCATGATGACGCGCCCGCCCAAGTCGCCGACTCGCAGTGAAGTGCCCGCTGGGATGTGCCCAGCGGTCGGCGCCGCCGCGGCCGCGTCGGCGGCGCGAAACTAGCTGGCCGCTGCGCGCGCGTGCTAGGGTTGGCGCGGCCGCGGGGATGCGCCAGCCAACGCCGAGCATGCATCGCAATCGCCACCGCGTGGGTTTTGCAAACCAAGTTGCGCGTGGGCGGGGAGGCTGTGTGCGCGAGCAGCGAAGGCGGTCGGGCGCGGTGCAGGGCAGTCAATTCTCCTTCCTAAAGATGAGATAGGTTCTACCCCTCCCGCCCCTTGGGACTTGTCGATTCCCCGGGAACCCATGCAAAACGCATTTGATTCTGACCCACAGTCCATCCTACCTGCGAATTTAAATTCTCCCAGCCAGACCGGCATCGGCCCCCTTCGGTTCCCTCGCAAAACAATCTACGCGCGCACACTCGTCTATCAAAAACCATAAGTTCTCAAGAATCTCTCGCAGAGAATGAGACGAGGTGCACGCGCGCGCGTTGTCGCGCGCGCATGCCGAAATCCTTCAAAAACCGTCGGTTCCGGAAGGATTCCGAAATCGAGTGTGCAAAGAGGATTACAAACACATGGTTTCGCATCACGGATGTTCAACAATAGCATGCGCTCGCGCTCTTGCGAATCCTGGAGACAACGATAAGTTTTCAACATGTTCATAACATGCTACCAAATGGGCTTCGCGCGCGCATTTCGACATCGTTCGAACGCCCTTGCGCGCGTGCCGTCGCGAGAACCTTCTAAACGAGCGAGACGAAATGCGCGCGCGTCGTCGCGCGCGCATGCCAAAAACCTCCAAAAACCTTCGCTGCTGGATTTTAAAATCGAGTGTCTAAAACATAATCAATAGGGTTCCGCAACACGGATGTTCAACAAAAGGGTGCGCGCGCTCTTGCGCTTTCTTAAGACAACGAAAAGTTTGTGGTTGTGGGATCTCTCTCTCTCTCTCTCTCTTTTTTGTTTCTCTCTCTCTCTCTCTCTCTCTCTCTCTCCCTCTATATATATATAAACAAACATGCCATGCTAATAAACGGGCTTCGCGCGCGCATGTCGAAATCGTTCGAACGCCCTTGCGCGCGAGCTGGGGCGGCACGGTCCGTGTCAAACCACACCATGCGAGCCGCTCTCGCGCGTCTGCCGCGAGCGCATTTTGAATTCCTTCCAAAATCTTCATCGCCGATGCGAAGACGCCGTCATCGTCGTTGGCGTGTGGGCATCGGCGCCGTCACTGGCTGCCCCGTCGTCACAGGCTGCCCCGTCGCCAGCATCGCTACTGTCATCGTCGCGTCCACCGTTGTCGACGTCGCCATGGCACCGCGCCCGCCCAAGCCGCCGACTCGCACTGAAGTGCCCGCTGGGATGTGCCGAGCGGTCAGCGCCACCGCGTTCGCGTCGGTCGCGCCAGACTAGCTGGCCGCTGCGCGCGCGAGAATGCGCGGGCTAGCGCGGCCGCAGACATGCACCAGCCAACGCCAAGCACTCACCGCAATCGCTTCCGCATGGGGGTTGCAAACCAAGTTGCGGGTGGGTGGGCGGGATGTCTGCGCGAGCAGTGGAGTGGGCAACTTCAAGTTGAGCACTGGATTCTCCTTTCTAAAATAAGAATAGATTCTACCCCCGGGAATTATCGATCCCCCATTTCGTACTGCAGTTTGCATATGATTCTGCCCCATCGTCCATCCTCCCCGTGCATTCATACTATCCCAGCCAGACCGGTATCGACCCCCCCGCCATCTTCCGCAAAATATGCTATGCGCGCACATTCGTTTATCAAAAATCAGAAGTTTGCAAGAATCCTTTGCACCATATGGGACGAAGTGCACACGCGCGCGTCGTCGCGCGCGCATGCCGAAATCCTTCAAAATCTGTCGGTTTCGGAATGATTTCAATATCGAGCTTCCCAAAAATATGCAAAAACACCGGGTTTCGCAACACGGATGTTCTAAACAAGTTTACACGCGCGTTTTTGCGAAATCTTAGGGAAACCGTTTGTTTTTTTGTCGTTTTCAAAAAAGTATCACCAAACGTCGGAATCGAAATCGTCGATCGTTCGAAATCGTTCGATCGGCTTCGCGCGCGCGCATGTCGAAATCGTTGGATCGCCCTTGCGCGCGTGCCGTCGTGAGAATCCTTTGCAAGCAAAGGACGAAGTGCACGCGCGCGCGTCGTCGCGCGCGCATGCCGGAATCCTTCAAAAACCCGTGGTTTCGAAAGGAGTTCAAAGCCGAGTACCCCCAAAAATACAAAAAAACATGGTTTCGCAACATGGATTTTCAACAACAGCGCGCGCGCTCGTCGTCGTCGTCGTCGCCCTCCTCCCTCTTCCCTCGTCGTCGTCGTCGTCGCCGTCGTCGTCCTCTGTCTTTCCTCGTCGTCGTCTTCGTCGTCCTCTCTGGCGTCGTCGTCGTTTCCGTCGTCGTTGTCGCCGTGGTCGTCCTTCCTCCTCCCTTGTCGTCGTCGTCGTCCGTCGTCGGCGTCTCGTGGGGCGTCCCTCCTATTTCGTCGCCGTCGTCGTCGTCGTCGTCGTCGTCGTCTTCCTTCCTCCCTCGTCGTTGTCGTCGTCGGCGTCGCCGTCCTCCCTCCTTCTTCGTCGTTCGCGTCGTCGCCGTCCTCCCTCCGTCGTCGTTGTCGTCGTTGTCGTCGTTGTCGCCGTCGTCGTCCTCCCTCCTCCCTCGTCGTCGTCGGCGTCGGCGACGTTGTCGTCGTCGTCGTCGTCGTCTTCGTCGTCGGCGTCGTCGTCGCCGTCGTCGACGTCGGCGTCGTCATCGTTGTCGAAGTCGTCACCGCCGGCGTCATCGTCGTCGGTGTCGCCGTCGTCGTCGTCGTCGTCGTCGTCGTCGTCGTCGTCGTCGTCGTCGTCGTCGTGGTCGTCGTCATTGTCGCTCGTCGCTCGTCGCTCAACGTCGTCGCATCGCCATGCGAGCACGCCCACTGGGGTCGCAGGTGCCGCTCCCTGTGGGTGGCGCCATGCGAGCACGCCCGCTGGGGCATTGGGTGCAGGTCTCCGTGGGGCACGAGACGTGTGAGGGGGGTGCCGAAATGGGCGGGGGGCACGAAACGAGTGCAGGGTGTGCCGAAACTCGCGGGGGGACACCATGCGAACACTCCCACTGTCGGAAACTGGAACGTATACATTACCAGTGGCGGGCTGTTTTAGAATCCCAGGATTTCTTGAGGGTCGGGGACGACGTCGGGGTGGTGTGGTGTATACTTTTTCCTCGTTTTCCCGTGGAAGCAACAAAACATGTATACACCAGGATGCCGGAATCCGTTTTCTTGTGCGAATCTCAGTGCGGGACCGGAAAAAGGCATCGGTGTATAGAGTTCGGTTCCCTACTGGGGCCGCAGGTGCCACTCCCTGTGGGGCACGAAACGCGTGTGGGCGGGTGCGAGCACGCCCACCGAGACCATAGGTGCCCACCGAGACCATAGGTCCTCGTCGTCGGCGTCGTCGTCGCCGTCGTCGTCGTCGGCGTCGTCATCGTCGTCGTCGGCGTCGGCGTCGTCGTCGTCGGTGTCGCCGTCGTCGTCGTCGTCGTCGTCGTCGTCGTCGTCGTCGTCGTCGTCGTCGTCGTCGAAATCGTCGGAGACGTCGTCGGTGTCGTCGTCGTCGTCGTCGGCGTAGTCGTCGTGGTCGTTGTCGCTGTCGTCGTCGGCGTCGCTGTCGTTGCCAAGCGCCATGTGGTACCCACCGTCACGGTCTGAAGAAGTCTTGCGGCCAAGTTGCGGGTGGGAGGGTGGGATGTTTGCACGAGCAGTGGAGAGGACAGCTTCAAGACAGTCAAAGTCAATTGCACCACATAGATTGCACCGTGTAGAGTGCAAGAGCCTACTGTTTGGGGTCCACGCTGGCTAACATCTGATTCTGCTCCGAAAATACACGCAGTTTTTCAGAAGGCGCGAGGGTATCTGAAAAGCCCCGCTGCCTTTGAGAAGACCTGCTCCCTCTCACTTCCCCCACGCCTGCGGTAAGATCGCGTCGTGTCGACCGGCGGCGACCCCGCCACTGGCGTTCAACGTTGGACGCCGCCGGCGACCCAGAATCAGTCGACATTGAACGATCTGACGCTTTGGAAACGGCGGATCGTTCAAGGTTGAACGGTCCCTGTTCGGTCTGAAAGCAACGCCGAAGTCGACCCGACACGAGCCTGCCGTACAGTGCGTAGGCACGTCAAATAAGAAACCGGCCTGTCAGCAGCTGGCCTTGGGAGGGACATATGGTCGGGAAGTTTTGGACAGCGTGTCGATCTGACGGTTCTTGCCCTCCGCGCGTCGGTGCGACACGCTATCCAATTCGCGGTCTCGAGGCGTCCACGTGCCGAGCTTTTCCGGGTTCCCCGTCCCGAAGAGCGTAGCGACACGCTACCCGCTCGCAGGGCATGGCGTGTCACTGGGGCCGCCGCGGTGACACGCGATCCGACAGTTCTGATAGTTCCCGACCGTAGGCACGTCGAACAAGAAACCGCCCTGTCAGCAGGTGCCCACAAAAGTTTCTTTTACCTCGTTGGCCCTGGGGAGCCACATAAGCCCTGGGGCACCTCCTGGAGCTCAAAACTCGACGAGGAAAGTGCCCCTGAGTCTCTTATCGCATGTATCAGCTCTATATATCGAACAGTCCAGGGCAGGGGGCAGGGACCGACAGAACCGCGACGGCACCGGTGGCGACGAGACAAGGAGAGGAGTAGGGTGTCGGAGCCGACGGGACGGGGACGGGGGAGCGCACGACGAGGGACCGGCAGAGGGGGCAGAGGGGAGCAGGAGGGTGAAAGGATCAGCAGCCACATGTGAGCCTTACCCCTGAACGTCAGAGTTCTGAAAAACCGGCTGTGGACCCCAGCGGGTGTGTCCGATGCCCCAGCGTCGATTGGAGCCGCAGGTGTGGGATTCGCGAATGGTCGCAGAGTTGAGCAAGCAGCGACAGCACATGGGTGCACCATCAGCAGCATTGGCGGGGGTGCGAGACGGCACAGGCTCGCTCCGAATGTTTACTAACCTTTGGGAGGCAACACATCCCTTGTTTTACAGCCGATAGAACTGATTTGGCATGGCTGCGGCTTCGCACCAAGCCAGGGCAACGCTGCCGCTTCGCGCCGAGCCCTAGAATAATCGATAAAGTCGTCGGATGCCGCCACAGCTTGTCGACTCTCTACTCCTCCTCTTCCTCACTCCTCCTCTTCCTCCTCCTCCTCTTCCTCCTCCTCCCCCTCCTCCACTTCCAGCATCTCATGCCAACGCCTAATCATCCTTCTGCAAGGGGCTTTCGAGAGCTTTTCAGAGTCTCAGCCCGAGGAGGGGCTCCCGCGCTGGCGCCGCGGCCGTCTAGGCAGGCGTTGCGCAGGCGGCGCGGGGTGGGGACAGGGCCATCTTCTTCCAGGGGTTGCGGGCCGCGCTCTGCGAC
Source organism: Prorocentrum cordatum (assembly GCA_963575745.1). Lineage (NCBI taxonomy): Eukaryota > Dinophyceae > Prorocentrales > Prorocentraceae > Prorocentrum > Prorocentrum cordatum. Next base: position 347,589 of record CAUYUJ010011214.1, read on the forward strand.
CGGCTCGTGGGCCAACCCATCCCGTTGCAGGACCAGGCTGGGGCGCCTCCGAGCCCCGCCTGGTCACCGCAATGGGGCCCGAGCGGAGCGGGGGGAGCTTCTTTTCCCCTGTACGCCCTGGGGCGGGCAGTGGACTTGAGCAGTGGGGTCGCGCCCCTGCTGCCTTCCACGGTCATGGCCCTCCTGGGCGTGACCGCGATGTGCTGTCTGTGTTGCGGCTGCTGTGTCGGGGTCCCAGTGACCCGCTGGTGGGGGCATCTTCACCTCGCCTGCCTCTCCTCGGGTGCTGTGCCTGAGGATCCCAGCGCTCGCTGGGAGGGCCGCCGTGCGGCTCGCGTTCCAGGGTACGCCTTAGGCGGACCTGCGTGCCCTCGGGAGCGCGAGGCTTCGGTCCGTCTGGAGGGACTGAGGTCCAGGGGGGCGTGCCCGCCTTCCCGCCGAACTGCACTCGGCCGCGCTGAAGCCTCCAGTTGGCCCGTCGGGCCCCCACGGTGCAGTGGCACCGATGGGGGACGAGGGTGTTCGGCCTCTCTGGGGAAGCTGCCCGTCTTCGGCCATCCCGCGAGCACGGGGTATTCTCGCTGGCAGATCACGTTGAACGACACATGTTACGCAGCGATACCGTTCCAGCAGCGGGAGGGCGGCATGTTGCTTGCCATCCCGTTCGCCGTTGAGGCGGCAGAGGACCTGGAGGCGGCGGACGAAGCAGGGTTCGCATGATTATTCTTAGGCTTACGCCACACCGCCGACCCCTTGTTTATGCCAATCTGGGGGTAGTAGAAGCTGCGAAGGGGTGAAAAGGCGAGTGATATTTGTTTGGTGTCTGTTCGCCGCCACCGCCAGAGGGTCTCGGGCAGTTCCGCGGGGAGGTCCGAGCGGACAGCGACACTGCGAGTTTTGGAGCCACTCGGGGGCCGTTTCGGAGCCTCTGGGGTGCTTCTTGGGGGTTCCTTGGGGCGTCTGGGCGGCCTCGTGAGGGCCTCTGGGGGCCTCTTGGGGCACTCTTGGGGCCCCCTGGGGCTCCTGGGGGCAGAAAGCTAGAGTTTCAACATGTTTGGTCGCCCTCTTGGGCCCCTCGTGGTGCCGTCTTGGAGCCCTCTTGGGCCGTCTTGGGGACCTCTTGGGCCGTGTTGGGGCCGTCTTGGGCCGTCTGGAGGCCGTCTTGGGGGCCTCTTGGGCCATCTTGGGGCTGTCTTTGGGGCCTCTTTGCCCGTCTTGGAGCGTCGGGAAGCCGGAAAGGCGGAAAAGCAAAAAACATCGAAAAACACTATGGAAAATCAACAATTTTAGACTCTTGGGGCCCTCTTGGGAGGCTTGTTTGGGACCTCGGGGGCCGTCTTGGAGACCTCTTGGCCCGTCTTGGGGCCATCTTGGGCGTCTTGGAACGGTCGTTTGGCGTCTCGGGGCCTTCGTGGGCCGTCTTGGAGGCCTCTTGGGGGCTTCTTGGCCCGTCTTGAGGCCCTCTTGGGCCCGGAAAAGCTCCGTGAACCGCTCGTCCCGGCCGTGGTGCGCTCGTCCCGGGCCCCCTCCCCGCCTCCAAATCGGCCCTCTTGGGCCGTCTGGAGGACCTCTTGGGCCGTCTTGGGGCCGTCCTGGGCCGTCTGGAGGCCGTCTTGGGGGCCTCTTGGGCCATTTTGGGGCTATCTTTGGGGCCTCGTCGCGCGTCTTGGAGCGTTGGGAAGCCGGAAAGGCGGAAAAGCAAAAAACGTCGAAGAACACTATGGAAAATCAACAATTTTAGACTCTTGGGGCCTTCTTGGGAGACTTGTATGGGACGTCGGGGGCCGCCTTGGAGACCTCTTGGCCCGTCTTGGGGCCATCTTGGGCGTCTTGGAGGGGTCGTTTGGCGTCTCGGAGCCTTCGTGGGCCGTCTTGGAGGCCTCTTGGAGCCTTCTTGGCCCGTCTTGAGGCCCTCTTGGGCCCGGAAAAGCCCTGGAACCGCTCGTCCCGGCCGTGCTGCGCTCGTCCCGGCCCCCTCCCCCCCTCCAAATCGGCCCTCTTGGGCCGTCTTGGGGACCTCTTGGGCCGTCTTGGGGCCGTCTTGGGCCGTCTGGAGGCCGTCTTGGGGGCCTCTTGGGCCATCTTGGGGCTATCTTTGGGGCCTCTTTGCCCGTCTTGGAGCGTCGGGAAGCCGGAAAGGCGGAAAAGCAAAAAACATCGAAAAACACTTTGGAAAATCAGCAATTTTTGACTCTTTGGGCCCTCTTGGGAGGCTCATTTGGGACCTCAGGGGCCGTCTTGGAGACCTCTTGGCCCGTCTTGGGGCCATCGTGGGCGTCTTGGAGCGGTCGTTTGGCTTCTCGGAGCCTTCGTGGGCCGTCTTGGAGGCCTCTTGGGGGCTTCGTGGCCCGTCTTGAAGCCCTCTTGGGCCAGGAAAAGCGCCGTGGAGCGCTCGTCCCGGACCCCCCCCCCCCTCCAAATCGACCGGACCGGGCTCCCGGGGGACGGGTTTGGGGAGGGGGAAGCATCTCACACGCCGATGATCCCCAAGGGGTCGGCGGATTCCTTGGGCTTCACGTGGCGACCGAGTGCCCTCTGGAGGGCGCGGTGAACCGAGCTCTCATTACCCTGGGCGGGGTTCTGGTCATCGACATCTGCAGCGAGACGCTCGCGTTTGCGTCGGTAGAGCAGGCCCACGGGGGGGGCGTCACGGCCATTATCTCCTTCGTCGCCATCCGCGACGGGGCGAATTGGCTGCGTCTCTCGGGGGTGCGCACTCTGCGCAATCGGGGGATGGGCGTCCAAGGCCGCGCCGAGGAGGAGCTGGCCGTTGACCTCGTGGGGGCGCGTGCCACACCGTGCGCGTCGCTAGACGACGGCGAGGGCGGCGAAGCCAACGAGACGGTCGCTCTCCAGAGCCGCAGGGAGACCCTCCTGCGCAACCGAGGGGCACGGTGGCGATGGCGAGGGGCCCGCCTCCGCTCCATGTCCGAGCGCAGGCTCCGAAGTCGTCGGGGCCCGCGGGGGGCGGGCCGCCTGGACGATGGGCTGCCTCTGACTCGCGCCGGGCTCGCGTCTGAGTTCCCCTGGGGGGCGACGCCGCCATGGCCACAGCCTGCCACGCTGGCGGGTGGAGGGGAGGAGGTGGAGGAGGGCGAGGCCCGCCGATGTGACGATTAGGCCTCCTCAGTTTCGCTTCCTCTTGACGTCCGCCCAGGGCTGTGCTCAAGAGCGGGAGATTGTCAGCGTGAGATCTGCAGGGGGAAAAACGCCTGGCGGAGGGCCAACTTGCACCGCTGGGCATAGAGTAGGGCGACCCTCTCGCTTACTGAGCGCCGAGTGCCGAACTGGGGGCTACTAGCGCATGCGTTTGCGCCTGCTGAGGCCGTGGGTGGGCCAGCCGGTGGGGCATAAAACGTGTGAGGGGTGTGCCGACCGTGGGGGTGATAGCGGATGATATTGCGCCCACAGCAGCCGTAGGCGGCGTTCCCGTTGCAAGCATTCGTCATACATTGTTTTCGACATGGAGGCGGCCCGTCTTCCAAATATGGCTCTCGCGTCAGCGCCGCTGACAATCGTCTGAAACAATTGCAGCAGCTCCTGGATTGATGGCGGTCCGTTTCCAAAATGTGATTCTCGCATTAGCGCATCGCGAATTTACCTGGTTTCTGTAAGCGGCTTCAAGGATCGATAGCGGTTCCTTTGTCAGACGGGCTCTCGCCTGAGACGTTTTGTTGTGGTCCGAAGCTTGAGACTTCTGACGCAGCTACAGGAATGGAGGGCGGTTAAATTTTCAAATCTGAGCTCTCACTGGAGGCTCTCTTGATTTTGACGGCCAGGCATTCACGATTGCGCACCAGTTGCACACGTTGAAGGCGGTTATGCAAAAAAAGGGCTATCGCTGGATACCTCCGTGGACTTGATGCTCCTAGCTTCTCGCATTCCTTACGCATAGCTGAAGGACGCAGGGTGCTCCTTTTCAAAATGGGGCTCTCGCCTTGATGGCAGGCCAAGGGGCGTTTCCTGTAGTGAAGAGCATTGCCTACAGGATCTCATGAGAAGGGAACCTGGGACGAGAGGGCGCATTGCAGCATCATTGATACATCCTGGACTTACGTTAGTCCTTCTCCTTCTCTTCCTTCCTCTTGCCTGGTTCCCCCCTTTTCTTAGCCCCTGTATTCTCCCTCCTCTTCTTCCTCCTCCTCCTCCAAAGCTGAATCCCCAGTGGTGCGCGTTGGCAAACCAAACATTTGCGGCGGATCTAGCTATGGCCACGAGGGCGTCACTGGAGGCCCAGACAGGCCCGAAACGTCGACAAGCCTGGACCCTCAAAGTCTCGATCCTTGAAGCTCCTCCTTGTTCTCCTCCCCCATCCCTCCTCTTTCTTCTTCTTCTTCTTCATATTTTTCCTCTTCATCCTCCCCTTCCTCCTCCCCCTCCCCCGCGCGCGTGCGCGTGAGCGCGTCGTCGACTCGCTCGTCGTCGTCGTCGTCGTCGTCGTCGTCGGCGTTGTCGGTGCCGTCGTCGGGCCGTCGACATCGCCGGCGTCGGCACGTCGACGGCATCGACGTGGACGACGTGCTTCTGGCCTGATCCTGGACATGCATGGTCTACGAGGTGTCATTTGCAACCCATGCCCTCTCAGCTTTGCTTTCGCGGGCATTGTCGTGGCTCGTAGTCTGCCATTCGTGACGCCTCTGCCCTCGCACGGTGCTGCCCCCAAAGTGGCCGTCGTCGCCCCGGCGGGCTGAGCTCGGCGGCTGGCAAGTGCACGTCGGCAGAGTGCGGGGCGTAAGGGAGGTTAACCTTGAACCCCATGCGGTTGGCAACCCCGTGCGCCCTTGCGCGTAGATGTCACGCACGGGCGGAGGCGCCACCTTTGCTCACCCTGGCGCTCCGCGTGTCTTGGGCAATGCCGGCCGGCGTGTGGTCCTCTGCCTTATTGGCCTCTTTGCTCCCAACACCCCGATGTCCGCGGTCAGTCCCGACCATTCTCCGGGCGGGGGCCGAAGCGGACGGGTCGCTGCCGCCGTCATTCGCGCGTCTCCCTCTGCCACTGCCTTTGTGCAGACGGATGTGATGCCGATTCGAAAGATAATGCCGAGGTTCTCCTCAGTGCAGCAGTCGAGGCTGCCGAGGTGGACAGCGGATTAACACTCATCGGGGGCGATCTCGACGCTGTGCCCGACGGGAGCTTCGCACCTGGCTCGCGCGAGGCTGAGGGGGTGGGTTGATATGGCCAGCGCAATTGCCGCCCGCGATGTCGGGGTCAGGAACATGTCTACTATACCATCTCATTATTGTCCACCGCTTCGTGGCAAATGGCGGGCCAAGCACAGCGTATGTATAGGTAACACCCCGCAGATGCGGATAAGAGTGAGGGGGCGGTGGGCGGTGGGGACGTCGGCAGTCTGCGAGACTCTGGAGAAGCCCGCCGCAGGCGCCAAAGTTTCACAAATTATACAACGAGCCCGCCGCAGACGCCGATTTTTTCGTTAAACCAATGTGGGTTGGTCGCGGGTGGGTCGAAAATGGGTCGCGGCTGGGTCGCGGGTGGGCCGCTGTTGGATCGCGGGTGGGTCGCGGATGGGTCGTGGGTGGGTCGCGGGGTGGGTCGCGGGTGGGTCGCAGGGTGGGTCGCGGGTGTGTCGCGGGTGTGTCGCGGTTAGCTCGCGGGGTGGGTCGCGTGGTGGGTCGCGGGTGGGTCGCGGGTGGCACGACGACAACAAACAACAACAACACAACAACGCAACAACGCAACAAACATGATCCTCACCACGGATCCCCACTTCAGCCACGCACCCAGGGACAATGAATGACCGTTCGGCCCCCTCACTCTTATATATAGATATATACACATACAAGACTGCATTGGCGCTGCGCGCCATGCACCTTGGTCCTTTAGAGTTTCGAACGTTAGCGGAGCGCGTGCGTGCGTACATGCGCACACACATGCGCCTATGGATCTATATGTGTATATGTATATGTACATATATATATATATAAATATGTATATATATATATGTATGAATACACATATATATATATATATATATATATATAGTTACACAAGACTGCATTGGCGCGTCGCGCCATGCACCTTGTTCCTAGAGGCTTTGCGTCTGGCGGTCGTTCGCGCCATCCCTAGTCGCCGCGGAAAGTGGACTCCTTCCCTGCGGTGGTTTTCAAAAGTCTTCGAAAGTTCGAGCGCTTCCTGGCCTTTCCCGGCCCCAAGGGCCCCCGAAAGGCGCCGGGTGGAGGGGGGGAAGCTCGGGGAGCGAGGGAAGGAAGCGGATGTGGGGGAGGACGAGTGGTGGAGTGGCAGAAAGATGAGGAGGAAAAGGAGGAGGAGGAGGAGGAAGAGGAGGATGAGGAGGAGGATGAGGAGGATGAGGAGGATGATGATGAGGAGGAGGAGCGGGAGGAGGAAGAGCAAGAGGATGAGGGGGAAGAGGAGGAGGAGGAGGAGGGGGACGAGGAGGAGGACCCATAGGAGGAGGAGCGGGGGGGGGGGGGAAGGAGAAAGCGCCGTCGGGGGACGGCGAAGGAATTCGCGTGCGCCGCGCAGAGGAGCGCTGTCCAAAAGCCGCCCAACCCCGCGGGCGGCTGCTCCCTCGAGGCCGAAAGCCTAGCAAAGGGCGAGAGGCGGGGGCGGCGTCGGGGCCCAGGGCCCGCGCGTCTCACGCGCCGCCGGCGGCCGGCTCGGCCGTCCAGGCCATCCAGGAGGCTCTCGTGGGACAGCCTTGTGGCCATCCAGGCCGCCTAGAGGCTCTCGTGGGAGTCTCTTGGGCCGTCTTGGGGCGAAACCGGAGGCCTTCTTGATTGTTTTGGACGCTGCTAAAACCCGAACAGCGAATATGCTGAAAATGTACGTCTCCCTCAGGGAACGACGCGATTTTTGCATCCTGGGAGTCCTGTTGAGGGCCTCCTGCACCGTCTTGGGGGTCTCTGGAGGCCATCTGGGTCCTTCTTGGAGCGCTCTTGTGCTGTCTTGGGTCTTTCTTCGGCCTCTCTGATCACTGCTCTGATCGCTCGGGGTCTGCTGGCAAGACCCGGCTAGGCTCGTAAAAATATAGGAAGAGGAGTACACATAAAGAGAGAGAGAGAGAGATGTATGTATGCATTGTGCAGCACCTGTTGCTTGGAGACCCGGCCGTCCAATTGTACACTGTACGTTGTCCTGTGGTGTGCCTGCGAAGCCCCATGGGGAAGGAACCAGATACCTTAGCGTATGTACGAGCGGCTCCCACGATGGTACGGAGCCCGTTGCCACCCACGCTCAGACTGGCAGCAACCCCCGTCGCATTGACCAACACTAGGCTCGCCCTGCCGCTGCCCGTATTTTGCTTTATGTGGGGGTTTTGAGTGGACTGGGCACAAGCTGGTTGTTGTGTCTTTCGCGTGGGATGGTCTGTGCCCCCGTTTGACCAAATTTCGCGTGCCTCATGCTCTGCCTGCGCCTGTGGACACAGTTGCCGGCACCAGGATCTGTGCGACTGATCACCTAGACTTGCAGTTACTTGATGAGATCTGCACTGTTGCCAACGTTGCTGTTGATGCCGGTTTTCAGGCTTGGAGTGTGGCCGCGGAGATGTTCCTCATCATTGCTCTCCGTGCCGAGGGTGGTGATGTCAGTATGCCGCTGCATGCTGGCTATCAAAGAGTACAACAAGAGGGAGTACCGAAAAGCCCTCCTGGACCCTCCCTGTTGGGCCCGCCTGGGAAACGGCCACTGAAGCAGCTGCACATTCAACTTCAATTTCAGTGAATGTCTGATGTCCGACCGACTCCTAGAACGCATATCCCGAAGTCCTTGGCAGCCACTTTGGTCATCATTTCGCGAATCGCGGTTGCCTTGGGCCCCTGCAGGTTGAAGTGAGTGCGATGCTGCCCTTGCCCACGACGTTGGATCTGGAACCCAGCGTCTTCACATGCTGAGTCCTCACGTGTTTGCCAGTTGCCTCTGTTTGTTTTCCATTTGCCTTGCTGGGTCCTTCTGTTTGAGATCATTATTTTCTACGCTGAGCTCTTGCATACCATGGTCACAGTGCACGACGATCTCCGCTGCGCCAACATGTTAAGAGGACAAACTTGTGGCGTTCTAGTTGCATCCCTTCTCCACCGCCTCCCTGCCCTCCACCACTCCGCCCATCGTTCCTACATTCCTACAGTTCATACCCGTATGTCCTTCTCGGTGCCCCATCCCACGCAGTAGGGGTCTGGCGGATTCGCGCAAGTGATTTGTCTGAACGGGGCAGTCCTGTGAAAGACCGCTATATGCCTCAGGGCGCCCATGACATTCTTTTTTCTTCGCCATTGGAACCAAGGCCCGCGACGATGAATCCGACTGCACCGACACAGCCGCCACCGCGGAAGCAGGAGCCTGGGCCGAGGGCGCCACTGACAGCATTCGATGCCCTGCAGGTGGTCTGCGACGGATCACTTCCTGCAGGGCCACCGGCAAAAGACGTGACAACAAAAAGAGAGGTTCATGTCATGCTGCTAGAGGGGGCGGGGAGGCTGCCACAAGAGGGGTCGGGCGGAAGACCCCATCAGGGGTACGAATAGGGCAAGCATGATCATTTTGATGCGGGATGAGGCTTCGCGCCAGATATGATTCAATACCGAGACAGATGAGGCGACCTACACACGCAATCGTTGCCAGGCCCACCCCAGGCAGTTGCCAAGGGGTTCGCCTCCCAACAAAATAGTTATCGTGATAACTCACACACTGTCGTGTGAAAGTTTCCTGGCCGACAGGCCCAAAAGTGCAGCCTGCTTCACGGGCGGGAGGGAGAGAGGAAGAACGTATATACTTACGCAGGCCGAAAGATTTTCCTCTTGAGCCCCACATGTCGGAAGCGACGCGCCGTTCAGGTGAGCGGATACATGTAGCGTTCGCTTCGAGGTGGGGTAGATATGTTATGGGTGGAGATGCGGGAGTTGGCCGGGCCCGCTGTGGCGTTCGAGCAAATTTATGTTATGGGAGGACTTTCGGGAAATGGCCAGGCCCGCGGTGGCGCTCGAGCAACCACATGTTATGGGAGAAGTGAAGGGAGGTGGCCGGGCCCGCTGTGGCGCTCGAGCTTCCGACTTGGACATTTTGCTTGTGTGTCCTCGCCCTCCCTCATCCTTTCCTCTCTCCTCCTCCCACTTCCCCCCTCCTCCTCCCACCTCCCTCCTCCTTCTTCCTCCTTCGTCCGTCCGCCTCCCTCCTCTCTCCCTCCTCCCTCATCCTCCTTCTCCTCCTCCTTCTCCTCTTCCTCCTTCCCCCCTCTCTGCCCTGATGATTCCTCCTCTCTCCCCCCCTGCGTCCCCTCTGTTCTCCTCCCGCCTCCTCTTGCCTCTTCCCCCGTTATTCCTTTCTTCATCCTGGGAAGACCCCCCTCCCCCTTAGAATCATAGGATTGGTCTGCCGATCCACAGCTCCGTGGCTAGCATGAGGTTCACTTGCTGATACTTGCGGTGCTCCGTGGATCCCATTTCCCGTGGGTCCCGGATGTTTATTATTATTGTTATTATGATTATTAGTATTATTATTATTATTAATATTATTATTAATAATATTATTATTATTACTACTACGACTACTACTATTACTATTACTATGATTATTATTATTAATATTATTATTATTCCTATTATTATTACCATTATTATTATTATACATACATACATTTATATACCGGGAAATAAATTGACCCATCGTTTTTTCACACACAAAAAATTGGATCCGCGCAGCACAGAAATTGGATCCACGAAACTCCCCCACAACCCGAAACAAATCCAATTGGGTCCATTGTTGTCCTCATATTTTAGTCCAAGAGGAACAAACTTTCGGCCTGGGAATGTAAATACTATAAACCTGTTTATGGCTAGCCCTCGAACCCTCGCGAATTTGCGATTCGACTGCTCGAGGAAATGTTTGGACGAGAGAGGGAGAGAGAAAACACAAAACAACAAGATAACTAGAGAGAAAGAGAGAGAGAGAGAGAGAGAGAGAGAGAGAGAGAGAGAGAGAGGGAGAGAGAAAGAGAGAGAGAGAGAGAGAGAGAGAGAGCGATCGAGAAATTCTTGACGCTTCGCGTGTCCCCACCAGCCCATCCAGAAACGATGTCCAGGCAAGTTGAAGAGATCAGGGAAGTGGGGGAGCAACGAGAGGGACAGCCGATCCGTGCAAAGGATGAGGCGGAAGAGGAGGCCAGATGGATAGATGAGGGGGTGGCGAGGAACCGAGCGAAGGAGGGACGAGGAGAATGATGGCGCCGGGTGGATGGTTGAATGCCGCTCGGATGCCTCTTGGAAGCCTTTTGGAAGCCTCTTCGGACGTCTGGGGGGTCTCTTGGCGGTCAATGGGGGCTCTTGGGCGTCTTGGGTGCTTCGGGGGGGCCTCTTGAGGCCGCTTGGGATCCTCTTGGGGGGCTCTTGGGGGCCTGTTGGAGGCCTCTTGGGGCCTCTTGGGGGTCTCTTGGAGCTTCATGGCGGCCTCTTGGAGCCTCTTGGAGGCCTCTGGGAACCATCCTGGGAGCCTCTTGGAGCCTCTTGGGGGCTTCTTGGGGCCTCATGGCGGCCTCTTGGCGCCTCTTGGAGGCCTTTGGGAAGCCTCTTTGGGCCTCCTGGGCGCCTTTTGGGGCCATCTTGGAGGAGATCGATCAAAGAAGAGGGTGGGGTTAATTAGCCTTGCCCCCCCCCCAAAAGGCCAAAATGGGGCCAAAACCTTGGTAAAACCTATGACTTTGGCTTCCTCGCCGAGGCCGTTTTGGACGCTGTAACTACCAGCGGCCCCCCCGTCCAAGTCCAGGGGAGGGGGTTCGGGGGAGGGGTAAACCCCTCCCCGAAAGGGAAGAAGGGAAGATGGAAGAGGAAACTCCCGGAACCACCTACGCCCAGAGGGCTGGTGGGATCATCGAACAAACGCTCACGAGCTCATGGGACGGAACCTGGCGCGGTGCGCAGTCGAGGCCTTGCTCGCAGGCCCGCAGCACTTGGCCAGGCCGCGTTGGAGCCTGCTGCCGCTGCGACATCCGCCGCGATCCAGGTCAAATTTCCCATTGTGCTCTCCACATTGATCCAGGCTAGAATCTCCAAAGCCGTCTGGCGGAGCCGCTGATCCAAGCGTTGTAGCAGGTGACGCTAGTCCCCAATGCCGAAGGCCGACACCGCATTGTTTCTGACCTTCTTCCGTGCTACGATCAGCCTCTGCGCTCTGCGCCAACGGAGCGCTCGCCCAGCCAAACCGCGCGCGGAGATGGGCGCTTGGGGGATCGAGGAGGCGCGCAGGAGGACGAAGCCTGGAAGACCAAGGGGGCGTTCCCCAGGGAGTCCGACATGTCGTCAACTGCGAGGTGGACAAGCTCCGCACCAAAGGCGGCGATTCGGACGGCGCCGAGCCTGCCCGGTGGAATCCGTGCCGACGGCGAGGGGCCTGCGGCATCTGAGCGAGGGGGTCGCCAGGGTAACATCCGCACTGTTTTGATGTCCACTCCCAAACCGTCCCGTCCAGGGCGCCAGGGGCGTCGAGAGGGACATCATTTCACTTGCCCACAGCCTGGCGGGCGAAAGGCCACAGGGCATCGCCGCCGCCGCTTTTGCCCAAGGTGGCGACGCAGTTGACGGCGGCCCGCGAGCCCTGAATGCTGGGGAGCACATCGCGAAGCAGCGCGCCACTTCCATCCTGGACAGGAGGAAGAGGGGCAACCACATTCGCAACGCAGGCACTTCTTGCAGGAGGAGCCGGACGCGCTCGGCGTGGATCTGCTGCGGGGGAATCTAGAATTCGCCGCGAGGTGCGCGGCGTTCCGTCGCGGGGGCGCCCGCGAGGTCAGCGCAAGTGAGTTCAGTGAGTATTGTTGGTGCCTCAGGGCTTCCGAAGAGGAGATCGCCTCGCCCCCACCCAGTTCATCCTCGACAGGCGCGTCGGAAACTGGCATGACGACCCCCAGAAGACTGCGCGAATATAGAAACACGTTGGGCCAGGTGTTCCCTCGGCGCACAGGGCAGCGGCAACATCAGCATATGTGGCTCTCGCAAAAAACCTTGCTCAGCTATTCGTTTGTGCGTGCGTGACTTCGTCATTCCCGAAGTCGGTGCCTCGGGCGTTTCGGATTTAGAAATGGTTCGACACTTGGTGAGCATTTGATCATGTTCACATTGGCACCGATGCTTTGGACAGTGGCACCGATGCTTTGGACGGGCCAGGCTGGCGCACGCGCAGCGCGTGATTTCGCGAAGAGCACTCTGATTGATTCGATCTTCATGCCAGCTTCGGGCGTGGGTGACGCACTGTTCAGCGTGGTCGCCGAGCTGCTCGCGCGCTTCCGCGCCGCCTGGGCGATGGAGTTCGCCGGGGTGAACGACGACCCGGCGCGTGGAACCCGCGAGGACTTCGCTGAACTTGCGCGGCCGCCGAAACTTGCCCCTTCAGCCCAGTCGCTGGCCGCAACCGCCCGCTCGGCGCCGCGCTGGGGCGCCCAGAATTTCAAGTGCTCAAAGCACCGAAAGCCTTGCGAGAGGGCTGATCCCCGTCTGCAGGAGACGGAGGCTGCGTCCGCAGCGGGCGAGGCGACTGCTCTTGGGCCGTGCGCAAGCCTTACGTGGATAGCCTTGTATGTTATGAAGGGATAGCTGCGTCGAGTTGCCTTAGGATGCATTCGATGACATCGTGGATCCGCTGTTTAAGTGCGCAGCTCACCACGTCGCGCGCGCTCCCAAGAAGCTGGGCATCGGCGACGAGACGAACGAGACCTTGGAACGCCATGAGATTAATGGTTGCGCCATGCCAGATCTTCTTTGACGACGGTCGGTTCAAGCATGCCACGGAGGACGTGCGCGACAGGGGGGCAGGGGCTGCGAATGTGGAGCGCCTGCTCATGTGGAGCGTCTGCGCCATGTCGGGGCGGCGCGCGAGGCCGCCGAGAACCTCGACGAATCTTCCGCGCGGACCTTGCAAGAAGCACTGCGGGCCGCGAGAGGCTTGCGCGGAACGCCTAGCGCCCGGGAGCTGGGCGCGAAGGGGGCCGCTCGCAAAATGGCCGGCGACGTCGCCGCGCCCATCGCCAGCATCATTGGTTTATTTCGGATGGCGCCGCGGCGATCGAATCGGCGCTCGCCCGGCGCCTTCTCCGCGCCGAGTGCGCGGGTTCCAGCGAGCGCCCATGAGATGAAGGGCGTCGCCGCCAGGTCGTTCGTGCAGGCGTTCGTTGGCGCGCTTATCCTGGGCGAGCGTCGCGCGGCGGCCCTGCAGGGGCGCGGGGGCGACGTCGGCGACGGCGAGACAGGTCCCCCTTCCCGAAGTTGAGGAGGTGCTTGCATTGCGCTGCTGCCCCTTCAAGACGAAGCTCCACGAGCTGGTCAGCGAGGCGAAACAGAGGGGCCCGTCATCGTCGTCGGCGGCCCGTGCAAGGTGCATTCGACCATGGCCGAGCTCATCAGTGGCGTCGTCGACGTGAAGTTGGCCCAGAACAAACTCAAGCTCGAGGATCTCTCGGGATCCGCCGAAGTCCTGAAGTTGCAAGCTGGCGGCGCCAAGGATCATATGAAAAAGGTGAAGATGCGAATCGCAAAGGCCAAGACCCTCGCGCTCTCTCGCGCGTAGTGGTCGAGAAAGGGGCGATGGCGATGGCGAAGTGCAGCTGAGATTTCGGAGCGGCCATGGATTCTGGCGCGGACGCTGGCAGGATGAGGGCAGCAACGGCCCTCGTAACAATCCGGGGCGCAGTCTGAAGACACTTCTCCGCCCCCCGTATCTTTCCAGCCCGTCCCTCCACTTCCGGCTCGCTCCCTCATCGACAGCAACGTGACCATCATCAGCATCGGCGGCATCATAGACACCAGCATCACCGGCAATCGTAATTTCAATTGCCAGCATCACCAACACCCTCATGAACATCACCGCCGCCATAATCAGCACCGTAGTGATCAGCATCGTAACCATCACCAGCATCCGCACCATCATCATCATCAGCAGCAGCATCCTCAGCAACATAACCCAGCACCAACAAGAGGAACGACCATCTGGGGGCATATTCAGGCGTCTTGGGGGCTTCTTGAGCCGTCTTGACGCCATTTCGGATCAACTCGGAGCGATTATGAGGCCGCTTGGGGGCCTTCATTAGGCTTCGAATGAGCCGTCCGCCATGAGAACTGGCAGTGAGGAGCGCGAGGTGGCTGGCAATCCTTGGCCCCGATCCAGTGCACCAGATGGTCTGTCACTTTCGGAGCATGGCTTGCCAGCCGCTTGCCATTCAAGGGATCTCGGGGGTCTCGCGGTGGCACCTCTGATGGCTCTCGCGGGGCCTTGGGGGTTTTGGGCCGACGGGGCCGTTTCCGGATTGTTTTTGTCTGCTCGTTTCGTCTTGGCATGCCGCTCGGGCGCTTTTAGCTTTTGAGCCTCGCGCTACGCAGAATGTGCGCATGTAGTTCATGGTGATGCGGTTGGGGTGGTGGTTGCGACAGGCGCTTTCAAGCTGCTGGGTGACCTCGATAAGCGCGTTGTTCTCGATGCAGCGTGCAATGCGCCATGTACCGAATGCGCTCGCGCAGCGAGGTCCATAACGATTTGTGACGACCGCCCGCCATGCGCAATGTCAACCCAAATCGCATGCATAATGCGTGGTGGCATTTAGATATTCACGCGCATGATATAGTTCAGGACGGTGAGTTGCTATGTTTGTCCAAAAGTAATGTTGGTGTTGTTTTCGGCCAGTTATGTTGACCACCCTTGAAAGTGCCCAAGAAGTGTTTTTGACTTGTTTAGTTGATCTTGCTTGTGTCCTCCATCTCCAAGGTCGTCGTTGTCATAATTCTTATGCGACCGCAAGGTCGACGCGCGTGAGCTCAGCCGTGCTTGGCGGAGATCGTGCCTGGGCTTCCCTGCTTCTGCCGGGCTGGGCGCCAGTCGCCCGATTGCGGCCAGTGACTCGTCCTCTAATAGTGTTTCTCCGTCTTCTCGCCGGGCCCGCAGTGGTGCGCCCCCCTGCCATTTGTTCAGGGCCCGCAGTCGTGTCCACTCGTCTGCTCGTCCGCGACTGTCATTGCCAGGCCCCCGTCGCGCCAAGCTTCCTTGCTGGGCGGCGTCCCGTCGGCAACGATGTCGACGTGGACGTCGATGGCGTCGTCGTCGTCGAAGACGGGGGTCCCAGGCAGCGCTGGCCCCTCCGGCGCCCCACGGCGGCTTCGTTCCTGCGCCAGTGCCGCCGCCCTGCGCTGGCGCCGCCGCGCCGCCCTTGGACCTCTAGCGGCCGCTCCTGCAGGTTGTCGCTGGTCGCCTTTCCGAGGTGGGGATTCATCCATAACCACCGCCTGGTGGATCGATCAGCGGGGATTCCGGGAGGCGGTGTATATGGGTATGTTTGGGCATCAGGGTGCCCAATGATATCCATACCCACCGTCTTCCCGGGTCTCAGGACTTCGGTTCCCCAGGCGGTGGATATGGACAGTTTCCCTGCTCGCAGACGTCGCCGTCTTTCAGCCGCAACGTCAGCCTCGAGGCTCGATGTTTTCGATGGCTTCCGTCGTCCGTCGGCGGTTTTTCAGCTTCGGGGTGCTTCCCAGCAGCTGCATCTCGTCGAACCGTTCCAGATCTTCCGTAAAGGCCGCTAGAGACCCAAGTTATGGCCCGAAAACGAAGGGGCAAAGACAAGGGGGGCTATAGATTCAGGGGGGATGCGTCGGCCCCAATCGCCTATTGATCGCCTATAGAAGCCTGATGCCCCACCCCGCCCAGGAACTTGCGTTTTCGCTATTGGGGCCAATCAAAGATGCGTTGGCGGCGTATGAGCGATATCCACTTCATTTAGCAGCATGTGCGCTTTCTGGGGGAGCCCGCTCACTGGGAATGCCTCCTCATATTAGGGTTTCCATATAGATCGTCGCCTTCGAGGATCGAAGGAGTTGGTATTTCTTCCTCGGTGGAGTGCGGCGGAAGGCCGGGCGTAAGACGGCGAACGTACAACGAGTTCGGCTATGTGTGCGGAAGCCTGCGGAATCTGGCGGAAGTACCGGATGGCGCCCCAAGAGATGTCAACATTTCTGGGGTCAGGGTTTCCACAGCCCTCCGCATATTTATATGTACGTATATACATATGTACACGTGTATAAATACACGAGCGCACACAAACATACATATCTATTCATATATATATATATATATATATATGCGCAGGCGGAGTGCTTGCGCGTGTACATTCGTGCATGAGTATGCGCATGCATGTGTACTCGCGCACGTGCACACACGTTATACAGATATAGTGTGTTTTACGTATCTGCACGTATAAGTTCATGTATGTATATATGCACGTGTGCATGTGGATGTGTATGTGTGTGTACATGTATACGGATATGCTTAGGTATACATATATATATATATAACAAATCGCATTTGTACATGTATATGTATATTGCATATGAAAATGTATTTGTTGTATGTGACGATGCATATGTATGTGTATATGTATATGTACATGTTTATGCACATATATATATATATATATATATATATATGGATGCCAATGTATGTGTATATGTGTACGCCTGGCTATGGATGTGTAAATGTACATGCATACGCGCATGCATACATATATATGGTAAAGTATGTATTTTCGTATGTATGGGTGTATGCACGCATGAATGCATGTATGCCTGTCTGTATGCATGCAGTTATGTACGCATGTCTGTAATTGTGATTGCGTGCATGTGTAGATATGTATGTGCGTATGTATGTATGTACACACGTCTACAGTATGTGTGTATGTATGTATGTGTGAATGCATGCATGCATGCATGCACATATGCAAATTTGGTTGTATGATTGATTGCATGTATGTATGATGTTATGCATGCATGTACCTATGTATATGTGCATACAAGCATGCATGCATACATGTATGCATGTATGCATTTGTGCACGTAAACATGTATGTGTATGCATAGTGTTGTGTATAAATACATGTATAGTGATACGGATACGTACGTATCTATGTGTACATGTACGTCGAACTATGAGTGTGCATGCATATGTGCCATGTCTACATGTAGATGTGAATGTGTGCACACCTGCATGTATAGATGCATATAATCAGACATGAGCACGCGCCTGCGCGCGCGGGGAGTTTCGCACAATCAACATAATAGCTTCGGCTTCGCAAGTGTCAAATACGTGGCTTATAACGCAACCATGACTGTATCGTGCGCTCTCGGGTCTCGTAGTCGCCCCTGCCCCCGCCATGCCGCTCTCTCTCTCTCTCTCTCTCTCTCTCTTCCTTTCGCGTTTTTATCGAACCCCCCCCCTGCACTTCCGTGAGACGTGTGTTTTATTCAGAGCGGGCTGGCACGCGGGGGAGAGTGCGTGTAAATAGTTTTCCTAAGCAATGTGGAGTTTGGCGGAGTCCGTCGGAATGCACGACAAGGGGAGATGAGGGAAAGGAGGAAGGTGAAGGGGAGTAGTAGGACGAGTCCAATGCGGCCGACCGCAGACAGGCAAGAACGCTGAAAAGCGCAAGTCATTGCGCGGAGCCTGGAACTGACACGGATGTACGACTGAGAGTTGAACTCCGAGAGCGCCGAAAAATAGGAAGTTTTGAAAGGGACTGAATGATTGTCGGCTTTCGTGTATTTGCCTGATCTTGCTGAGGGCGTTCTCTTGGGCCGTCGAAGGGCCCTCTTGGGTCGGTTTGGGATCCTCTGGGGGGCTTCATGAGCCGTCTTGAAGCTCGCGTGGGTCGCTTTGAACCGCTCTGGTGGCGGTTTTGGTATTTTGTGACGTCTCGGAGCGTGGAAGCGTGAGAATGCGAGGACGCCGAAATCTTTCAAAAACCGAAGGGAGGCGGACAGTTTTAAGTTATGTGAGCTCAATCTGGAGGTCTCGTGGGCGTGTGTGTGTGTGTGTGTGTGTTTTGGATGCCTCATGGGCCGTCTGGAGGCCACGTTGGGCGTTTTGGTGTGCTTTCGAGCTGTCGACGAGCTATCTTGGGCAATATTGGAGGCCACTGTGGACCCTGGAAGACCGGGCCAGGGCGTCCGAGCAGCCTGGGGGGGGGGGGCTGCAAGCAGCCCGGGGAATCAGAAATTCACTCGGAGGGGCTCTGTCTGGGGTCCCCGGCCGTAGAAAGATACTGGGGTCCCCCGCCTTATAAAAAATATAAATAAGAATGCATGTACGTGTGAATATATATATATATATATATATATAATATATATATATATATATATATATATTATGTATGTATGTATACAAGGCTGCATAGGCGCTTCGCACCATGCATCTTGTTCCTTGAAGCTTTGGATCGGCTGGCTTCTCGCGGTATCCTGCGGTCCCTTCGAGGGGTCCTCGCGGGCTCGCATTGCGAATGTGCAGAGGTTGCGGAGGGGGAGTGGGAGAACTTGGTGTTCGAAGCAACGAAAGGGGCAAATGGAATGCAAGAAAAGGACTTCAGAGGGAAACTTATCGAATCCCGGGTTCGCAACCAAATTTCTTTAAAAAAGGGTGCGAACCCAGGATTCTGACCAGAATGCAGCTTTATACTGCAAAATATGAGGCAGGGGGGGCGCGGGGAGGCGTGCTGACGCGACTTTGGGACAGGCAGGCTCTACGAAAGTTATGTATGGGCTTCGTTCTCACCTTCCTCTTTGGACGGAGAGCGCTAATTTTCGCGCTCGGAGGCTGCGATCCTCGTGAGGGGTCCCGTTTCCGGAAGTCCCGGTTGGGGAGGATCCTATTTCGGGGGGGTGGGGTCCCACCCCCCAGGATTATAAAGGCCTTCTTCGGAGAACTCGTGGAGGTTCTTAGAGGCCCTGTGGGGCGTCGTGGGGGAACTTCGTGAATGCTTCTTGGCGGCTCTTGGGCGCCTCGTGGCACGTCTGGGGAGCCGTTGAGGAGTCTTGGAGCTTCGTGTGGGCGTCTGGGTGCAGAGTCCTTGAAATCATAAGCCTTTTGCGCGCCTTGTGGCCCTTCTTGTGGCCTCCTGGAAGGGGCTTGGGGCCTCGCGTGGCCGTGTGGGAGCCGAGCGCGTTGCAATTGTATGTTTTTTTCCCTTTTAAGCTCTCTCTGAAGCTTGTCTTGGGGCTCTCTGGGGCCGTCTTGGGCACGGCTTGGGCCGTTTGGAGGCTCTGTTGGGCCGGCTGTGGACTCGCGTGGAGGCTGCTTGGGCCCTCTGGGATTGGTCTTGTGGGCGTCTTCGGCCGTCTTGGCACGTCGGAACAGTGAACATGCAACGAAGCCAAAATCTTAGGAAAGCCATAGGAAATTAATGATTTTGATCTCTTGGGGCCTTCTTCAGAGAACTCTGCGAGGTTCGTGGGGCCTTCTCGAGCTGTCGGGGGAACCTTTAAGAAGCTTTTAAGGCAACCCGAGGACCCTCGCGTACCCTCGTAGGTGCCTCTTCGGACGAAGATCGCTCAGTTTCGCGCTGGAAGGCTGCGATCCTCGTGAGGGGTGCCGTTTCTGAAGGCCGTCTTGGGGCTCTCTGGGGCCGTCTTGGGCACCCCTTGGGCCGTGTCGGGGCTGTCTTGGGCCGGTTTCGGACTCGCTTGGAGGCCTCTTGAGCCGTCTGGCATCGGTCTTGTGGGCGTCTTCGGCCGTCTTGGCACGTCGGAACAGTGAACATGCAAAGAAGCAAACATCTTAGAAAAACCATAGGAAATCACTGATTTTCATCTCTCGGGGGCTTCTTCGGAGGACTCTGGAAGGCTCTTGGGACCCTCTTGGGCCTTCGTAGGAGCCTCGAGAAAGCCTCTCGGGAGGTCCAAGGAGCCTCGCGTGTCCTCTCACCTTCCTCTTTGGACGGAGAGCGCTAATTTTCGCGCTCGGAGGCTGCGATCCTCGTGAGGGGTCCCGTTTCCGGAAGTCCCGGTTGGGGAGGATCCTATTTCGGGGGGGGGGGGGTCCCACCCCCCAGGATTATAAAAATATAGAAAAGGGAATATACACATATACACATATATATATATATATATATATATATATATGCACACACAAGATTGTAAGGTTCGCCGCGTTTCGCCTTCTAAGATTGGCCCTTGCACCGACGATGTTTGTCGACGGTCTGGTAAGCATGCTAATGTTGCCCCAAACGTGCCCTTCGAGCAGTGTAATACCGGAGCGGCGCGGCTGTGTGCCGCTGCTGGAGGGCTTGTACATTGCGCGCGCTGCGGGTCCATCAAGAACTGGTTTCCGCAAGGGCGGGCAGGCGCTAGTGGGGGCAGCTCTGCCTTCGTGGTGTGTCTGTGCGTGCGCGTGCATGTGCGCTTGGATGCGTGCCCCACCTTACGGCACCAAGAGGGGCCGATGACGGCCTAAGAGTGTGCAAGGATGGCCAAAGAGGGGTCTCGCAACTTGGTCCAACTTGGTCCAAGGGGATTCGCAGACGGCCTTCAACGTCCTCCACAAAACCTCAAGACGATCGAGAGAGCCCTCAAGACGGATTTCGGAAGCGCCAGACGGCCCAAGAGCGCCCCTAGACGGTCCAGAGAGTCCCGAAGAAATCCGAAGCGCCTCGAGAACGTAACCAAGACGCCCAAGGGGCTCCTCCCAAAGGGTCCTGAAGGCCCAAGGTGTCACGCAACGGTCTCCCGTGTTTTTTTCGCACAGTCGCCGCGGAGAATGCTGGGCTAGCACGGCGGCAGGACTTGCCGCAGCCGGCTTAAAAGCACGCGCAGCGAGCTACAGGGAGCAGGAGTATTAGACACCAAACGTAGTGTTTTGTACGAGACGTCGTGGCCTTCAGATCTCTCGGTCCCCCATCTAGCGGGCCACGCATGGCGAGAGGTCTTCCCTGAACCTTCTTAAGGAATGTAAGAAGGCCGCCCACGCAGGCACAGCATACCTTGCAAAGTTCAAGAAGGGGAAGGTATAGCTGTCCTCCCCTGCCTCCCTTAATTGAAAGGCAGGCTTCATTTCCTTTTTAGCAGGCCATTGGTCAATTGCGGGGTCCTCCTCCTCCTCTCTTCGTTTTACTCCTTCTCCTTCTCCTCCTCCTCCTCCTCCTCCGCCTTCTCTTTGTGCTTCCCTCGTCCTCCCGTTATACCCGGTGTCCCTCTCCAGCCAAATTATGTTCTCCCTCTTTCCCGCCTTTACGCTCCTCCTGTTCCCGTCCGGGCAGTTGGACCCCCGCATATCTCTGGGGCTATAATCGCGGAGCATATGATAAGAGAGTGCCGAACCGGAGTTCTATTAATAGGGAAAAATAGAAAACGTGTTTTCCTAGTATTAGGGAAACATAGACAGCATGTTTACTTATTTATAGGTAAACGCGTTTTCTATATTTTCTTATATTAGTATGAAATAGTGAGGTCCATTTTCCCATATTAGTATGGAACAATAGAAAACGTGTTTTCCTATTAATAGGGGGAACATAGAAAACTGGTTTACCTATGAATAGGTAAACGCGTTTTCTATTTTCTTATATTATTATGAAATTGTGAATAATAGTTTTCCATATTAATATGGAACAATAGAAAACATGTTTACCTATGAATAGGTAAACGCGCTTTCTATTTTCTTATATTGTTATGAACTTGTGAATTCTATTTTTCCATATGAATATGGAAAAAAAGAAAACGTATTTTCCTATTAATAGGGAACAATAGAAGCATGTTTACCTATTAATAGGTAAACGCGCTTTCTATTTCTTTTTTATTATTGTGAACTTGTGAAATCTATTTTCAATATTAATATGGAATAGCATAGAAAGTGCTGTTTCCTAATAGTATGGGAAACATAGAAAACATGCTTACCTACTAGTAGGTAAATGCGCTTTCTATTTTTCCCATCTTCATATGAAGTTGTGAAATTTATTTCCGCAATTTTTTAAGGAACACATAGAAAACTCGTTTTCTATTAATAGGGAAGGGCCGTAACATGTTGACTTGTTCATAGATAAACACGCTTTTAATGTTTCCCATATTAATATGATATTGTGAAATATGTTTTCCCTTATCATTCTCGAGAATAGAAAACAGGTTCACCTATGAAAAGGTAAACGCTTTGTGTAGTTGTCCCACCTTAATATGATTTTGTCAAATCTATTGCTCCCTTGTTAATATGGAAAAATACGAAGCGCGGTTTCTGTGTTCCCCCTGTGAATGGGAAGCGGTGAAATCAATGTTTCCATATTATCCTGGAAACACATAGAGAGCATGTTCTCATATTATTATGGAAAATCGAAAACTGGGTTACCTATTAATCGGTAAACACGGTTTCCTCTATGAGTAGGAACCAGTGAAATCGATTTTCTCTACCAATAGGGAAGCTACAAAGCATGATGCCTAATTGTTATGAACATATAGTTACAAAGCTGTTTGTATACACTGTATCTTCATAAGAAGGGATGCATTGAAATGATAGCTCCCCATCAGTATGGGGAAATAAAAAGTGTATCTTTATTAATAGGTAAATGCGCTCGTTGTTCCCATTCCCATATTAAGAGGGCGCTGCGATATATATATATATATATATATATATATGTATATATATGTATATGTATGTGTGTGTATCACACCAAAAGGGCAAGCAGGAGCCACGTTTGTATTTATAGGGCGCGCAACAACAACGCTCATTCACTTTTCACACGTAAACGCGCTTTATATTTTCCCGCATTATAGGAAATTGTGAAATATGTTTGCCCCCCCTGTCGCGGCGCGATGCGTCTTGCCGCGGCAGCGAGGCGGCTTGCCGCCGCCGCCGCGGCCGCGGCGCCGCGCCGCGTTAGCGCGCGCGCCCCCCCCCGCGCGCGCGCTCGCGGTGCCCGAGCGAATCCCGCCGCGCAGAGAGTTCCCACTGCGGGGCTGCCCCGTCGCCGCCGCCGCGCGACTTCTGCGGCGCGCGCGGCATTTCGCGACGCAGGACGGCGACCGGATCGGCGGCGCGTTTCCGCTGCCGCGCGGACGCGGCGCCGCGCGGCGCGCGCCGCCCCCGCGCGCGCCCGCCGCGCGCGCGTTCGGCGCGCTTCCGCGCAGGATCGCCCGCCTCCGCCACCGCGCGACCCCCTTCAGACGCGGCGTTGCCCCATGCGGGGCGATGGGGCCCAGCGCCGCCGCCGCGCATCGGTCGCGCCGCGCGGCGCAGCGCGGCGTTCGCCGCACTCGCGCGCGCACGCCTCCTCCCAAGTGGAATTTTCTGCGGCGCGATTTCCCCGTCGCCGCCGCCGCGCGGCCGCGGCGCCGCGCGTCGTTTCGCCGCCCGCGCTCGCGCGACCCCTTCGCACATGGTGCCTTGCCACCCGGGAGGAGCATGCGCCGCTGTCGCGCGACCTTGCCCGAGCACGGCGCATCCCGGTGGAGGGCGGCGGGCCCGGCGCCGCGGCCTCGCGGGCGGCCGCGGCGCCGCGCGGCGCCCGCCGCCCTCGCGCGCGCACTCGCCGCACCCGCTCGACCCCCGTCGCGTCGGGCGGTTCCCCGCGGGGGGTTGCTCCCCCCATCCGCCGCCGCGCGCGCGGCGGTTCCCGACCGAGGCGGCGGCCGGGCCCCGCCGCCGCGCGACGCTCGCCGCGCCCGCACCCCCCCTTTCAATCTCCTGGATTTGTCCTGCGCGCGCATGCTGTTCGCCGTCGCCGCGCGACCCCTCTCGCCTCGGCGCCCCCCGTGCAGGGCGGCGGCTTCGAACCGCCGCGGCCGCGCGGCGATCGCCACGGCCGCTCCCGCGCGCCCGCCGCGCCCGCGCGACCCCTTCCGCGCTCGGCGCTGCGCCCCCGGCTCGCGTTTGGCGTTTCCCAATGCAGGGTTGCCCGTCGCCTCCGCCTCGCGACGCCACCGCGGAGGCGCGGCCGCGGCGCCGCCGCCGCGCGCGGCTTTCTCCGCCCCCGCGCGCTCGGCGTCTCCCCGCGCAGGTTGGCCTTCCGCCGCGGCCGCGCGGCTCGCCCCGCGCAGGGGGGGGGGGGGGGGGGGCGTCCGATGCAGAGAGTCGGCCGGGCGCTGCCGCTGAGGCGTCGCGCCCTGCATGCCCGCGCCCGCGTCGCCCCCGCTGCGATTGAAGCAGTGCGCAGTGCGACCGCTCTCCGCGCCAGCGTCGCCGCCGCGCGGCCGCGGCGCTTGCCGACCCCGCGCGCGCTGGGCGAGCGAGGGCCCCGCCCCCCCCCCCGCGTCGCCGGGCGTATCGTGGGATTGCCCGTCGCAGCGGCCGCGCGGGCCGCGTCGCGCGCGGCGTCTTCGAATGCGGCGCGGCGGCCCAGCG
Organism: Prorocentrum cordatum; assembly: GCA_963575745.1. Lineage (NCBI taxonomy): Eukaryota > Dinophyceae > Prorocentrales > Prorocentraceae > Prorocentrum > Prorocentrum cordatum. The sequence goes on from CAUYUJ010011214.1 coordinate 371,692, forward strand.
TCGCCGCCGCGCGCCCCGTGGCGCCGCGCGACGCCGCGCGTCGCGCGGCGTTCGTCGCGCCCGCGCGAGTCCTCTCGCGCTGGGCGTTCGCCCCTGCTGCAGGATGAACTGCCCTCCACCGCCGCCGCGCAGCGCCCGGCCTGATCCGCGAATGGCGTTTTCCCGCGCGGCGCGGATGCGAGGCGCCGCTGCTGCGCGGCTGCAGCCCCGCGCGGCGCCCGCCGCCCCCGCGCGCGCACGTCGCGCCCGCGCGCCCGCGCCCGGCATTTCCCGCGCGGTTGCCCCTCGCAGCCGCGGCGCGTCCCCGCCCCCGCCGTTCGCCGCGCCCGCGCGCCATCTCGTGCCCGTCATTTTTCTGGACGGCGTCTCGGTACCTCCCGCGCGCGCGGTGTGCGCTCGGCGCGCGCTTCTCGCGCGGTCGCGCGCTCTCGGTGCATTAGGCAGGCCCGTGGGCTGCGTCCTGCTCGGTGCTTCTCGTGCGCGCGCGCATGCGCGATCGCGCGCGCGCTGTCCTTCGCGAGCCCGACGCGATTCGCCAACGCGGTAGCATTTGGAGTACGGCGCCCCGTGCGTCACACTTGTCTTTGCCCCCCCCTCATTCTCCGCCCCCCCCATCCTCTCTGGCCCGCGGGCGCCGTGGACCCCGGGCCCCATCCCACCCCCTTCCCTCCTCCCCGATCCAGCCCGGGCAGGCGAAGCCGGCGGCGCCCTGGGGTCTGGGGGCTGGGCCGCCGAGTCTTCACAGGCATGGGGGCCGCCTGGCGCTTTCGGGGTGTACCTGGCCCCCTTCGGTGTTGTTTGCGGGGCCTTGCCCAGTGGGTGCTCGGTTGGTGGGTTGCCCCCCCCGGGTCCGCGCGGTGGACAGCGCCTCACTTGGCCACCTGCGCGGCGGATCCGCTCGGAGGGGCGCGCGGCCTGGCCGAACTTGCTGCGCGGTTCGGGCAAATGTTCTGCAAGGTCTGGGCAAACGTTCTGCGCGTTCTGGGGAGACATTCTGCTCGGTCTGGGCGAGCGTTCTGCGCGGTTTGGGCAAACGTTCCGCAAGGCGTGGGCACATGTTCTGCATGGTTTGGGCAAGCGTTCTGCGTGGTCAAGCAGGCGTGCTGCGCAGTCTGGGCAAATGATCCGCGCGATCTGGGCAAACGCGCAGCACGGTCTGGGCCGAATCTCCGCGCGGTTTGGGCAAACCTTTACATGGTCTAGGCAAACGTTCCGCACGGTCTGGGCAGACGTTCTGCACGGTCTGGGCAAACGCTCTGCAATGCGATGCGCGTACTCATTCCCGTCAGCTGTCTTCCGCACTCCTTCAAAACAACGCTGAAAAAAACAAAAAAGGGAACGGGTCCGTTTGGAGGGGGCGATCTGGGTTCGGAGGGCGGTTGGCAGCAATTGCGCTTCGCCGACGCCGCTCCGGGCGCGCCCGAATCATCCTGAACGGCCGTTGGCGGCCCCGACTCATGGCCCGAAAGCCATTCGGAGACACGGGCATTGGCAGTGGCCCCCTCCCCCCCTCCTCCGCAGGCCAGCCGAAACACAAATTCGTTGGAACTCAATCCATGGGCTGCTAAAGCTTCGTACATTTGTTTTTTCCCGGTGGATACTGCCCCGACGGCGTTTGCGCGGCGCTTCTGTCGCGCCCCGCAGGGGCTATAGCGCGCCGCGCACGTGCAAGTTCATTGCTGCGCCCGTGCTCGGCCAGACGCGTGCTCGCGATGTTCGCTTCCTCCTGGTCCTCCTCATCCTCCTCCTCCTCCTCCTCCTCCTCCTCCTCCTCCTCCTCTTCCTCCTCTTCCTCCTCCTCCTCTTATTCCTCCTCCTCCTCCTCCTCCTCCTCCTCCTCCTCCTCCTCCCCCTCCTCCCCCAATTCGCCCACCTCCCCCGCCTCCCCCCATATTGCCCTCGATATCGTCGTCTTCGCCTTCCCTCAATGGGCGGGCTTGTAGATTGGAATCATTCGGGTTTGCGGGGCCACGTGAGGCCACATCGGCGTCGTGAGGTAGTCTGGATCACGAGACAAGAGACAACGTAAAGTCAACTGTTTGCCATGGGATCATCCAGTGGCCATGGCTTCGTCTCGTCCCCGAATGGAAGGGAAGAAAAGATGTTGCTGATGATGATGGTGATGATGATGAGGATGAGGATGAGGATGAGGCGGAGGAGAATAAGTATGACGATGAGGAGGAGGAACATGAAAAGGAGGATCGGGGAGGCCGCATGGGCCGTCTTGAGGCCGCTGAGCGTCCTGGAGGTGTTGTTTGGCCGTTTGTCGCGCCTCTTGGAACGTCGCAGTGGCCTCTTGGGCCCTTTTGGGCCTGTCTGGGTGCTGAGGCCTCTGGGAATGATCCCGTGACTGGCTTCGAAAGGTCTGCGATCACCTTCAGGAAACATGCAAAACTCGGTGGGGAAATCCCGAAATTTTGGGGGTTGCCCCCCAAACATTCGTTCTGTCAAGACAGGGGAATCACAGGCTTGATGACGCTCCAAATCGTGCCTCTCGGCACGGTGGCGGATGACCGCATTGTTTGGTTTGTCTCAATTCATCCAAACCTCCCCCCCCCCCTCCCCTGAGGCAGTTTCGCGAGGATGTCTCAAATGAAAACGCCGGAACGGGCTTTGCCGTCCGCCTCAGTTGGTCACGTCCCTCCCCCTGTTCCTGCACGGGCCGCCGGCTCTCCCTCCTGGGGGGGCCGGCTACACTGACCTGCAGCGGGGGAAGGCGAAGTGGCCAGTTGCGGTGCAGTGGTGCGGAGGCGCTGGCTGGTTTCCGCTTTCGCTGAAGCACCCCCGTTCGGGGCTCGCGTTTTCTCCCCCCCTCCTTCCCCCGCGCAGCCTTTGTGCTTGGTCAGGAGGTCCAAAAGTTCCTTGGAAATGGTGCATGGTGGGCGGTCGGCGGACCAATTTCCTCGCATGCCGGGGTCAAGATGACGTGCGTTCACAAGACAAATTGCTTCAAACAGCGTTAGTCGCCCTCCGTTCGTTGTTCCAACAATGAAAGCGCGTTTACATATTCACAGGTGAACATGTTTTCTCTTTCTCCTTACTAATAGGAAGCACGCTTTCTTTTTTTCCCTATCAATAGAACTTACGTTCGGGGCTCTCTTGTCATGTGCTCCGGGATTGCAATCCTGGCGCTGCCCCTTTTGCTTTTTCTCTCTCCTCTTGCCCCGGTTGCCCCATGTCCACCTACCTCCTGCCCCCTCGCCCCAAACGCCTCTACGCGCAGGTTGCCAGGGGTTCGGGCGCGGCAGGGCAGGAAGAGTGGATGGAGAGAGGAGGAGGGGGTGGGGGAGGGGGAGGAGGAGGAGGAGGAGGGAGGAAGGAGGGGGAAGGCGCGGAGGAGAGAAGAAAAGAAAGGAGGAGGAGGAGGAGGAGGAGGATCAGGAGAGGTGGGGGGACGATGGGGAAGAGGAGGAGGAGGGGGGGGCTGAGGGGGGAGGGAGCATCGGTATCAATGACGGGGCGCTCGCGTGCATTGACCAGGGTTCGTTCGAATTTGTTTCGCAAATGTTCGCGCGAATCTCCTTCGCATTAACCTCCGACCCTCCATCTCTCCAAACTCCGCCGCAGGCGCCCGGAATAAGAATACTTTCAAATTGCGGCCGTGCCCCCAAATTGGAGGCATACCCCCGGAATCCCAGGGGCCCCAACGGATTCTGTTGGTTTCTGGAGGGTTCCTCCAACCCCCCCTCCTGGAAGATTCCTTCCTGGACGCTCTCTTGGAGCCGTTTTGGGCCGTCTTGGAAGCCGCTAGGGCCAAAGGGCCGTCTCGAGGCCATCTTAGGTCGACTTGCATCTTGGGCTGTCTTGATTCGGTCTTGGGCCATCTTGGCGGCCCTGGTGACCAGCTAGGGCCAGTCGGCAGCCATCTCGGACTCCTCGGAGCCCACGACGACGACGACGATGACGACGACGACGACGACGACGACGACGACGACGACGACGACGACGACGACGACGACGAGAGTCAACCACCAAGGTCTTTGCAGATCATTCGCTCTGACGGCGTCACGTCTTGAAGGCTTCTTGGGGCCATCGCGGGGCACTCATGGGGCATCTTGGATGGTTTTGAGGCCCTCTGGGTGCTCTCTTGGGGCTCTCTTGGGCTCTTGGGGCGCTCTTGGGGCCCTCTTGGAGGCGTTGGAGGGTCCTCTTGGGGCCATCTTGGAGGCCTCTTTGGCCCTCCTGGGGCTCCCTTGAAGCCCTCTTGGGGCGCTGTTGTGGCTCTCTTGGGTCTCTCTTGGGGCCTTCTTGGAGGCCTTGAGGGCGTTCTTGAGACCATCAGCCAAAGAAAGGCGGGGTAATCAGTCACCGCCCCCCCCGTCCGGACCCAAAAATGAACTTCTTGGGCCGCTCTTGGGGCGGTCCGGGGCGCTCTTGGGGCGGTCTGGGGGCCCCCCTGGGCCCCTTTTGGGGCCTTATTGGGCCATATTGGAGCCAGCTTGAGGCCTCAAGAATCGTTGTCCTCGTCGTCATCATCAAAATCTTCATCGTCATCGTTTTCGCCAGCGTCATCATCATCGCGTCATCGTCACCGTCATCGCCACGCAATTCGGCACACCCCTCACACGTTTCGTGGCCCCATAGGGAGCTCCACCGAAGGCCCCAGCGCCGTTGCCCGCATGCGTCACGCACACCTAATTCGGCACACCGAAGGCCCCAGTGCCGCTGCCTGCATGCGTCACGCACGCCCAATTCGGCACACCCCTGTGGCCCATCTTGTGACCTTCGGCGGGCTTCTGGAAACGTGTAACGACGAGCCTGGCAAGCGTTTCGGGGCGCCCCAGGGCGGCAGGATTCGGGGCCGCGGCTCCTGGCACGATTATTCTTCAAGCGGCAGGCTTCGAAGGGCCAGAGGACATTCCACGCAACGCTTAAGGCGCTGGCTCCACGCACCCGTGATATACGACGAAATTATTTGTTGGCGTTTCGCGTATCCCCACCAGCCCATCCAGAAATGACGCCCAGGCGGTATGATATGATCAGGGAAATGTGGGAACAATGAGGGGGGCCACCGAACCGTGCGAAGGAGGGGGGGCTGGATCGATGGATGAGGAAGTGGGGAGAAGGATGATTAGTTGGATGAAGAGGAGGTGGAGGAGGAGGAGGAGGAGGAGAAAGAGGAGGAGGAGGAGGAGCAAGAGCAACAGCAAGAGCAAAAGCAAGAGGAGGAGGAGGAGGAGGAGGAGGAGGGCGAGCAAAAGGGCCAGAGACATCTTGGATGTCACTCGAAGTCACATGAGATATCTCTGAGGCGCTTCTTGGTGTTGGGGGCCACTTGGTGGCTTCTTTGGGGCCTATTGGTGCCTCTTGGGGCCATCTTGGGGCCGCCGTGGGGGCCCTGGTGTCCCTCTTGGGACCATCTTGGAGGATATCGATCAAAAAAGGAGTGGGCCTTAATTAGCCCCGGCTCTCTGGAGCGCTCACAATCGCTTTCTGTTCCCTTCTTGGGGCGCTATCGGGGCGCTCTTGGACGCTCTCGGGGCCATCATGGGGCCAGATTGGTCTCCTCTGGGGGGGGCCCATTGGACCCTCCTGGGGCCATGTTCACACCCCAAAATGCAACCGTCGTAGGGAGGCCAGTGAGTGAGGATAAGGTTATCGTAGGGAGGCCGCTGAGTTAGGATAAGGTTTTCGCTCGCAGCCCAATGGATTCGGAGAAGTATTTCGCGCGCAAGCCTGGTGTTAGGATAAGGTTTTCGTGGGGAGGCCAGTGAGTGAGGATGAGGTTTTCGTAGGGAGGCCGCTGAGTTAGGATAAGGTTTTCGCTCGCAGCCCAATGGATTCGGAGAAGTATTTCGCGCGCAAGCCTCGATGTTGTCGCCGCCCTCGTGGATGTCCTGTTGGATGGATTGCGCTCTGCTCCAATGTCCTGCTTGGCCCGGCCCGCGCGCCCGCGAGGGTCCGCCCGCCCGGCCCGAGTGTTTCCATTTTCCCAGTAATTCTGATTACCTCCCTCGTGTTCCCCCCAGACCAAAAGACCCCCCAGACCACCATGCCGCCCCCAAGACTACCAGGGTTCCCCCCCGACTACAAGTTCCCCCCCCGACTACAAGGTCCACCCTCTGGATTACAAGGGCGCCCCTCCCCAGGACTAGAGGGCTTTTTTTTACGTACACCATGCAGTATCCCCGGGAAAGCAAGACCCTCCCTTGACTACAATGGCCCCCCCCCCCGCAGACTACAAGGGCCCCCTCCCGGATTACGTTGGGCCCCCCCCCAGACTACACGGGGGTTTTCCCAAACTGGACCCCCGAATCCATGGCCCCCGGGACCCTCTGGACCCCCCAGATCCGTGGCCCCAGAGGCCCCCCAAGCGTGTTAGTAGTTCCCCACATCCAAAGTGGGGTTCTTGTTCCCCGCATCCAAAGTGGGGTTCTTGTTTTCTCTGGACACCCCGCGCAGGAACAGGAACCCACCACCATCATCATCATCATCATCACTCATTCCTCACTCACTCACTCACTCACTCACACACTCACTCACTCACTCACACACTCACTCGCTCACTCACTCATTCACTCACTCACTCACTCATCAGCACTCACTCACTCAGACGCTCATGAGCTCGCATAGGATGATGATGATGATGATGATGATGATGATGATGATGATGATGATGATGATGATGATGATGATGATGATGATGATGATGATGAGCGTGCGCGTGAGAGAGCGTGATGATGATGATCATCATCATCATCATCACCAGTGGGTCACTCACTCACTCACTCGCCTTGGGCCTCGTCTGTGAGCGAATTGCGAGGAAGTCTCAAGCGGGAGCCCCCTCCCTATGGGGCCCGCGGATCACGTTACTAATCCGAGCGGGTCATCCAATTCCTGTACCTGTCGCCATTGTTGGGCTCTCGCGTTGCCAGAACGCCACTCCCAGGCCACATTTGTGAGCGAGGAAGTCTCAAGCGGGAGCCCCCTCCCTATGGGGCCCGCGGATCATGTTACTAATCCGAGCGGGTCATCCAATTCCTGTAACTGTCCTCATTTTTGGGCTCTCGCGCTGCCAGAGCACCACCCCCAGGCCATATTTGTGAGCGAATTGCGCGGAAACCTTAAGCGGGAGCCCCCTCCCTATGGGGCCCGCGGATCCTGTTATTAATCCGGGCGGGTCATCCAAATCCTATAACGGTCGCCACTTTGGGGCTCTCGCGTTGCCAGAACGCCATTCCCAGGCCACATTTTGAATGCCCAGAGCCAACTGTTAGCCACTTCGTGTTCTTCGTGCTCCCAGAACACAACTCCCGGGCCACATTTTGAATGCCCGGAGCCAACTGTAGGCCACTTCGTGTTCTTCGTGTTCCCACAACACCACTCCTGGGCCACTTTCTGAATGTCCGGAGCCAAGACAGGAGGGCGAGGTCGGGGGCAACGTAGGGAGCGGGGAGAAGGCCCGCGGCAGGGCGAGAAGAAATATACGCAGAAGAGACAGCCAGGACGCCTCACCAACCACGAGGACGACGGTGAGGGCTTTTTCCAGATTCGCCCAGAGGATTCTCATGTGGGGTCCTTCCGTCGGAGTAATTTTCTCTGGACACCCCGCGCAGGAACAGGAACCCACCACTATCATCATCACTCATTCCTCATTCACTCACTCACTCATCATCCCTCACACACTCACTCACTCACTCACTCACTCACTCACTCACTGACTCACCAGCACTCACATATGATGATGATGAGTGTGCGCGTGAGAGAGTGTGATGATGATGATGATGATCATCATCATCATCATCATTCAGTCAGTCAGTCAGTCAGTCACTCCCTCACTCACTCACTCACTCACTCACTCACTCACTCGCCTTGGGCCTCGTCTGTGAGTGAAGTTATGAGAAAGTCTCAGGCGGGAGCCCCTTCCCTATGGGGTCCGTGGATTATGTTACTAATCCGAGCGGGTCATCAAATTCCTGTAACTGTCGCCACTTTTGGGCTCTCGCGCTGCCAGAACGCCATTCCCAGGCCAGATTTGTGAGCGAATTGCGAGGAAGTCTCAAGTTGGAGCCCCCTCCCTGTGGGGCCCGCGGATCATGTTACTAATCCGAGCGGGTCATCCAATTCTTGTAACTGTCGCCGCTGTTGAGCTCTCGCGCTGCCAGAACGCCATTCCCAGGCCACATCTTGAATGCCCGGAGCCAACTGTTAGCCACTTCGTGTTCTTCGCGTTCCCAGAACACCCTTCCTGGGCCACACTTTGAATGCCCGGAGCTAACTGTAAGCCACTTCGTGTTCTTCGTGCTCCCACAACACCACTCCCGGGCCACTTTCTGAATGTCCGGAGCCAAAACAGGAGGGCGAGGTCGGGGGCAACGTAGGGAGCGGGGGGAGGGCCCGCGCCAGGGCGAGAAGAAATATACGCAGAAGAGACAGCCAGGACGCCTCACCAACCACGAGGACGACGGTGAGGGCTTTTTCCAGATTCGCCCACAGGATTCTCATGCGGGGTCCTTCCGTCGGAGTAATGAAGGGGCGAGGGTGGTCACCGTGAGCGGGGGTTTGGTCGTGATAGTGAGGGTTTCGAGGTGTTTGCGAAACCGTTCGGAGGCCTCGTGGCACGTCGGGGCCCTCATGGAGGCCGCTCGGGGCCCATGGCACCGCTTGCTCTTGAAAGCCTCGGCGTCAAGAGCTGCCGTTCGCTCTCGGCGGCCTTGGCGATCGAAGCCTTTCGTGCCGCCGCCTCGCTCGCTGAAAGGGTGTGTCCGTCCCTTGGAATTCCCGGATGTTTGGCGTCCACGGTGCGTCCGTCACAAGGCCGCCTGGGGGCGGGGGCCTCGGCGTTGAACCGGCAGTCGTCACTGGCCCGTCTTGGATTCATCTTGGGGGGCATTTTCAACAGCTATTGGAGACATCTTGGGAGCCTCTTGGGGGTCTTTTGTGGGCCCGTTGGGCTGCGCAGGTGGCCTCCAGGGGGCTTCTCGGGGGTCTGTCGGGGCATTTTGGGGGCCACGGGCATTGTCTTGGGGCCCTCCCGGGCCGTGTTCGGGTCCTCGGGGGTTGTTTGGGGCCGTCTCGGTGCTCTCTCGGGCCGTGCCGGGGCCGTCTCTGAATTTTTGTGGGCCCTTCTGGACCGTGTTAGTGCCGTTTTCGGCAGTGTCGGGGCTGTCCCGGCAGCTACTTGGGCCGTCTCCGGGCGATCTCGGAAGCTCGCGGGGCCATCGTGGCTCATAGGGTGCCAGAGAAAGCGAAGACGCTAAAAACTATCAGAAACCATAGGAAATCATAGATGTTTGCATCTCGCGGCCCTCTTGGGAGTCTCAGGGGGCTCTGTTGGAATCCCCTGGGGCTCTATTGGGGGGGCTGTTGGGTGGCATTTTGGCCGTTCTGGGGCCATTTGGAGGCCGTTTTCGGGTTTTCTTCTCCGCGATGGGGGTCGCTGCGAGGCTATTGGAGCCGTCCGCAGCGTCAAGAGGAGCGCGGCTGGGAGGCTCGGAAAGCCCGTGGGTTTGTCCGAAATGTGCCCCGGGCCAGGGGGGGGCGCCCGAGAGGGGTCCCACGATTTGTTTGCTGTGTGCGTGCGTGCGTGGGCCATCCAGGGGGGGGGCTTCCATGCAAGATGTATAACCACAAGAATCGGAGGTGAGGGGGTGAGATCGAAGTGGAACGGAGAGCCCCCCCTACCGGGAAATCGATTTCGGTTTCGTGTTCGTGCGTGCCGTGCGTGCGGGCGAGGCGAAGCTGCGTGGGCGGGCGAGAGGAAAGTCTCCTGTGGCTGAGGCGCGGCCGGACCAAATGATTCTCCACCGGGCGGCCGGTGGCGCGCGGTGTCCCGCCGGTGTCCCGCCGGTGTCCCGTCGGTGTCCCGTCGGTGTCCCGATGATGATGTTGATGGTGATGATGATGATGGTGCTGATGATGATGATGGTGATGATGATATCGATAGAGAGACCGAATGTGATATCGATAGTGAGACCGAATGTGAGATCGATTGTGAGATCGATTGTGATATCGATAGTGATATCGATAGTGAGACCGAAAGTGAGATTGATTGTGAGATCGATTGTGAGATCGATTGTGAGATCGATTGTGAGATCGATTGTGATATCGATAATGAGATCGATAGTGAGACCGAATGTAAGATCGATAGTGAGACCGATAGTGAGATCGATAGTGAGACCGATAGTGAGACCGAATGTGAGATCGATGGTGAGATCGATAGTGATATCGATCGTGAGATCGATAGTGAGACCGAATGTGAGATCGATCGTGAATTCGATAGTGAGACCGATTGTGAGATCGATTGTGAGATCGATTGTGATATCGATAATGAGATCGATAGTGAGACCGAATGTGAGATCGATTGTGAGATCGATAGTGAGATCGACTGCGAAATCGATAGTGAGACCGAATGTGAGATCGATTGTGAGATCGATAGTGAGATCGATAGTGGTATCGATAGTGAGACCGAATGTGAGGTCGATAGGGAAATCGATAGTGAGACCGAATGGGAGATCGATAGTGAGATCGATAGTGAGACCGAATGTGAGATCGATAGTGAGATCGATAGTGATATCGAAAGTGATATCGATCGAGTGCGACGTTGGTCCCCCCCCCTCACCTCCTTATCACCCGAAGGGTGGTCGTCTAGGTATTCATATATATGTGAAAATAGAAAGAAAAAGAGAGAGAGAGAGAGAGAGAGAGAGAAAGAGAGAGAGAGAGAGCGAGAGAGAGAGAGAGGGAGAGAAAGAGAGAGAGAGAGAGAGAAATACATGAAAGAAAGAGAGAGAGAGAGAGAGAGAGGAGAGAGCGCGCCCACAACGCCGGAGCAAAGGGGGGGGCCCCCCTTAGCTACCTCCCAGCTCCTTGCCACCTCTCCTGCTGGAAGCTCCCCCCCCTCCCCCCTTTTTCGCTTCCCCCCTGAAGCTACCCCCCCCCTCTCCCCTTTCGCCTGTCCGAAGCTACCCCCCCCATTTCCAAAGGAAGGGGGGGCTTAGCTAATTACCGCCCCCCTCCCCTTGACCCCCTTCTGCCGGAAGCTCCATCACCCCTTCCCCCCCTTCCCCCAAAGGGAGGGGGGGCTTAGCAGCCCCCCCCGTCTCCCCCCCCATTCGGCCCCCCAGTAAGCTATCCCCCTTTCCCCCCCTTACGAAAGAGGAGGGGGGCTTAGCTTCCCCCCCCCTCCATTGACCCCCCTCTGCCGGAAGCCCCCCTGTTCCCTCCATTTTTCTTCCCCCTGCCAGGGGCGGCTTAGCTACCACTCACTTCCCTTGAATTCTTCTTGCCGGACGATTCTCCCCCGTCGCCGTCGTCGTTGCCGTCGCCGTCGCTCGACGTCTTCGTACGACACCGTCGTCGTCCTCGTCGTCGTCGTCGCCGCCGCCGTCGCCGTCATTGTCGCCGCCTTCGTATGATTTCGTGGTGGTCGTCACGACGAGGACGAAGTCATACGAAGACGGCGACGGACGACAGACGACGCATGACCGAGGACCGACGACGACGACCCAGGGTCAGAGACAACGAGACCACGACCCAGGGGCTGAGAAATCGAGAAAACGAAGAAAGGTCAGAGAAAACGGGACCACGACCCAGGGGCCAAGAAAACGAGAAAACGAACCAAGGTCCGAAAAAAGAAACCAGGGTCCGAGAAAACGAGACCACGGCCCAAGGGCCGAGAAAACGAGAAAACGAACCAGGGCCTGAGAAAACGAAGCCCAGGGGCCGAGAAAACGAGACAACGAGAAAACAAACCAGTGCCCGACAAAACGAAACCACGACCCCAAGGGCCGAGAAGACGAAAAAACGAGAAAACGAACTAGGGCCCGAGCAAGCGAGAACACGACCCAAGGGCCGAGAAAACAAGAAAATGAGAACACGAACCAGGGCCCGACAAAACGAAACAAAAACCCAGAAGCCGAGAAATCGAGAAAACGAGACAGTGAACCAGGGCCCGAGGAAACGAGACGAGAACCCAGGGGCCGAGAACACGAGAAAACGAGAAAACGATCCGGGGCCAGCAAACGAGACCACGGCCCGTTCCGAGAAAACGCGAATATATGGTCCGAGAAACCGAGACCACGACCCAGGGGCCGAGAAACGAGAAAACGAGAAAACAGACCAGCGTCCGAGAAAACGAGACCACGACCCAGGGTCCGAGAAAACGAGAGAAAACTAACCAGGGTCCGAGAAAACTGGGCCACGACCCAGGGGCCGAGAAAACAAGAAATGAGAACACGAACCATGGTCAGAGAAAACGAGACGACGACCCATGGGCAGCGAAAACGAGAAAACGAGACAACGAACCAGGGTCAGAGAAAACATAATCACGACCCAGGGGCAGAAAAAACGAGAAAACGAAACAACTAACCATGGTCCGAGAAAACCAAACCACGACCCAGGGGCAGAGAAAACGAGAAAACAACAAACCAGGGCCCTAGAAAACGATCAAATGAGAAAACGAAACGGGGTCAGAGAAAACGAAACCACGACCAAGGGGCGGAGGAAACGCGAAAACGAGAAAGCAAACCAGGGTCCGAGGAAACTGGACCACGACCCAGGGGTCGAGAAAACAATACAACGAGAAAACGAACCAGAACCCGAGAAAACGAAACGACGTTCCAGGGGACGATAAAACAAGAAAACAAGAAAAGGAATCAGGGTCAGAAAAACGAGACCACGACCCAGGGGCCGAGAAAACGAGAAAACAGCACAATGAACCAGGGCCCGAGAAAACGAAACATAAGCCCAGGGGCCGAGAAAACGAGAAACTGAGAAAACGAACCGGGGCCCGAGAAACCGAGACCACGACCCAGGAGCCGAGAGAACCAGAAAACGTGAAACGAACCAGGGTCAGAGAAACCGAGACCGCGACCCAGGGGCCGAGAAAACGAGACAACGAGAAAACAAACCAGCGTCTGAGAAAACGAGACCACGACCCAGGGGCGGAGAAAACGAGAAAACGACAAAAAACAGGATCAGAGAAAACAAAACCACAATCCAGGGGCCGAGAAACAGAGAACACGAGAACCCGAACCAGGGTCCGAGAAAACGGGACCACGATCCAGGGGCCGAGAAAACAAGAAAACGAACCAGGGTCCGAGATAACGAGACCACGACCCAGGGGCTGGGAAGACGAGACAACGAGAAACCGAACCATGATCCGAGGAAAAGTGAGACCATGACCCAGGGGCCGAGCCAGAAAACGAGACCACGAACCAGAGCCCGGGAAAACAACACAAACATCCAGAAGCCGAGAAAACGAGAAAACGAGAAAACGAACCAGGGTCCGAGAAAACGAGACCACGACCCAGGGGCCGAGAACACGAGAAAACGAGAAAGCAAACCAAATTCCGAGCAACCGAGACCACGACCCAAGGGCACAGAAAACGCGAAAACGAACCATGGTCCGAGAAAGCACGATCACGATCCAGGGGCCGAGAAAACGAGAAAACGATGAACGGAAACAGGGCCCGAGAAAACAAGACTACGGACCAGGGGCCGAGAAAACAAGAAAACGAGAAAACCAACCAGGGTCAGAGAAAACGAGACCACGACCCAGGGGCCGAGACAACAAACAATGAGAAACCGAACCAGGGTCCGAGAAACCGAGACCACGACCCAGGGGCCGAGGAAACGAGAAGACGCGAAAACGACCCACGACCCAGGGGCCGAGAAAACGAGAACACGGGAAAACGAGCCAGGGTCCGACGAAACCACGACCCAAGGGCCGAGGTCACGAGAAAACGCTTGGTTCGAGAAAACGAGACCACGACCAAGGAGCCGAGAAAAAGAGGAAACGAGAAAACGAAGCAGGGTCAGAGAAAACGAGACCAACACGAGAAAACGAGAATATGAACCAGCGTCCGAGAAAACGAGACCACGACCCAGGGGCCGAGAAAACGAGAAAACGAGAAAACTAAGCAGGGTCCGAGAAAGCGAGACCACGACCCAGGGGCCGAGAAAACGAGAAAACGAGAAAACTAAGCAGTGTCCGAGGAAGCGAGACCGCGACCCAGGGGCCGAGATCACAAGAAAACGCTTGGTTCGAGAAAACGAAACCACGACCAAGGAGCCGAGTAAACGAGGCAACGAGAAAACGAAGCTTGGTCAGAGAAAACGAGACCACGACCCAGGGGCCGAGAACACGAGAAAACGATAGTATGAGCCAGCGTCCGAGAAAACAAAACCACGACCCAGGGGCCGAGAAGACGAGACAACGAACCAGGGGCCGAGAATGCAAGAAAACGAACCAGGGGTCGACGTTATTCTCCAATGCGTTCTCTAGCGCTGCGGTGCGCACCTGTCTGCAGGGATTCAGCCATTTTGCCATAACCCCAGAGGAGAGGGGGGGTAGCTTCGGAAGCCCCCCCGCCTTTTGCAAAGAAGGATGGAGGGGGGTAGCTTGAAGCCGCCCCCCCTGTGTCCGATCAACAAAAAGGAGGGGGGGTAGCTTCCGAAGCCCCCCCTTTGAAAAGGAAGCCCGGGCGCACCTTTTGCTCCGGAAAAGGGAGAGAGGGGGGTGGTGGTTCGAAGGCCCCCCCCCCCTGAGCCAGGACCCCCCTAGCTCAGAAACCCTTACAGAGGGGGGGGGTAGCTTCGGAAGCTCCCCCCCTTTTGGAAGGGAGGGGGGGGTAGCTTGAAGCTGGGGCCCCCCTTTCCTTATTCCCAGCGCTGCGGGCGCGCTCTGTCAGAGAGAGACACGCGCCATGCAACTTGGCCCCTCAGAGTCGGCGTGCAGGCGGCAGGCGGAGCGCGGGAGAGGGAGAGAGAGAGAGAGAGAGAGAGAGAAAGAGAAAGAGACAGAGAGAGAGAGAAAGAGAACGGGAAATTACCCACAAGGACGAATGTTTCCTCTTGCCCTTGCCGGAAACAACATCGTTGTTACAAATCTGTTGTTTGGCACCAGCCCCCTCACATTTTCTCTTGATGCTATTCGTCGTTTGCGAACGCGTCCCTGCTACCATTTTCAATGTTTTCTGCGTGGCCTCCTCACGGATACCACAAGAAAGATGGAAGAGAACCCCCAGGGCTCCCAGAGTGGGTGCCGAGAGAATTCAGGCGATTTTCTTGGGAGGGCGAGAGCGCGATGTTTGATCCGTCAGCGCTTCCCTGGACGCAGTCCTGAGCCCCGCCTTCCGGTGTATGCTGTGCTAGATGCGAACGGTCTGATTGTCCGAAGGCAATCACATAGGCATTGCAAGATGCAAGTGAGGAGCGAAGTATCATCTTCCGATTGAAGTTTCGGACAACACCATGTATGGGAAACCATGCCAAACATCATGTCTACGTGAGTAAGTGCATAGTCAGGATGCAAAGCCGTCCGTGTGATAGGAAATCCAGACACCGACCCATGTACATAAGTGAGCTTGTCGCAATTGTAAGGATCTTATTAATATGTCCGAATTCGCCGACCCCTTGGGGCCCCAGCTGAAGCAGTCGTGGGCGCAGAAAGAGGAAACACGAACGGAGCGGGAAGCGAGTCCCTGTTATTGTGCACTTCCAGGTTTTCGTAAAGGTCCTTTTGGGCCGTTTTGGTGCCCTTTTGGACAGTGTTGGGGCCCGTGCTGGCTGTCTCGGGAGGCACTGGCCGTCGTGGGTCTCATTTGGGGGCTTGTTGGGGCTGTCTTGGGACTTTCTTGGGAGCCTGTTGGGGCCGTTTTGGGCTGTCTCGGGCGGGGCTCTCTTGGGCCGTCTTGGCGCTATCTTATGCCGTCGTGGGGCTCTCACTTTCTGGGGCTGTCATGGGGCCCTCTTGGGCCTTTGTGGGGGCCTCTGGATCGGTTTTGGGGCGATTTCGGGGGGCCTCTTGAACTGTTCTGGAACCGTGGATAACAAAAAGGCGAATATGGTTAAAGCTGCATGTGTTCCTGAAATAATGGAACGATTTGGGTTTGTTTGGCGTTCTCTTGGGGTTCTTCGGGGCGTCCTGGGGGGGCCTCTTGGAACGTCTTTGAGCTACTTGGGGGACTTTTCTGGCGTTTTGGGAGTGTTCTTGAACTGTCGTGAAGCCATCTGAGGCAGTCTTGGAGCGCTCTTGGGCCGTCTTGGAGCCGTATTGGACCTCTTTGGGGCCGTCTTGGGGGCCTCTTGGGCGCCTGGGGTGGTCGAAATTCGTTCGGTGTGGGGGGGTCCCCAGCCTTGCAAAACAAAACATATCCATGAGCATACACGTGTGTGTGTATATATATGTATACACCAAAATATAGACCTTTGCGACCCGAATCGCGGCAGGACAGCGACTGGCTGGCGCCCGCGGGCGCGCCAGTGGCAGCTGCAGCGGCTGAGGCGCGGGGCTCTGTGGTCGCAGCCCCGTCACCCTGTAAGGAGCAGGAACAGGAAGCCGCCGGTCCTCGCCCTGCTCTGGTCGTTGCCCTGGTCCAAGAGGCCGTACCCTTGGCCCCCGGCCTGACCTTGGTCCCAGCCATCAGGCCCGGACCCCAGCCCTGGTCCTGGTCCCAGCCCTGGCGTCCTCGACCTGGGCACGGTTCTCGTTCCATCCCTGGTCCTGTCCATGGTCCTGATTATTGTTTTGGCCTGGTTTGGGTCTGGTCCGCGGCCTTACGTCATGGTCCTGGCAGCCTTTCATGGGCGCGGACTTCCCGCACGCCGCTCCTCCTCCTCCTCCTTCTCCTCCTTCTCCTCCTCCTCCTTTGTTTGGTTCGGTTCGGTTCGCTTCGCTTCGCTTCGGATGAGCGCAAAGAGGGTCGAGGCGCATACACAGCAGGACGAGAGCAAGGATGGATGCAGCAGCAGAGGCAAGCGGACCCGCATCGAGCGCCAAAAAGGCGCAGCTCTCCGCTAGGAGAGGGGCCGTGGACATCTAGGTACTATCATTCACAGCTGATGGACACTGCTAGAGAGGAAGCCAGGAAGATGAACAGAGACAGGAATTGGACGAGCCCGCGGGTGCACAAACTGATTATTGTACTGCCCAAGGCGCGAGCAACCCGCTATACGGGGCATTGCACACCTGGGGTACTGCCGACGATCCTGGAGGCGGCCTTAGCCGCGTCATCCCTTCCCCGAGGTGATCTTCACCGAATTGGTGCATCATGTCACACAGCAACTAAGCAGCCGAAATATGTCGAGCACTGTGTACACATTCACGCACACACACACACACACACATACGCACACAGAAAAGAGAGAGCCTTGGTGGGCCAGGGCAGCAGATCTCCCGCAGTCGGGTCGGGGCGATTATGGACCATGCAATCCATGTGAATAACAGGGATCACGCATGAGTCCAAAGGGGCAACCAACAGTCGGAGGCCTAGTGGTATATCCCAGCCGTCGTCACAGGAATCCAGCGCCACCAAGGATCGTTGCTCACGCTCCTGGGCCAACGTCCACAAGTGTGGTGGCTTGGCAGGCAGGGGCGACGTCGGCGGCGGGGGTGCAACCCCAAGGGGGCCGCGCAGGGTAACGTTGTCGGGGGACCCACATCACAACTCAGGGAACCAGCATTTGGTTCCCTGTACGACGCAAGCTGCCAGGAAATGGCACAGGGCGGGGGGGTACGTCTTGAAATGCGCGGTCCTCCATGTGCCGCGCTCATCTACGCTCCCCATCCTAACGTGTGGCCTTCCGTGAGTGCACCGCCCACCCCGCGACTTGGCCTCCAAGATTTGTCTAGCCGCGTCCAGGCGAACGCAAAGCATTCAGCACATGAGCCCCAAACTCACACTGATGAATCTGCTGAAGGCGAACCACAGGCAAGGCGACGAAGGATTGCAACTGGCGAAGGAGCCAGGAGCTGGGCGCCCTCTCGACCCTCGTGTTTTGGGTCGGGTGCTCCATCGCAGCAGGTACACCCCCACATCCACGCCTCCCATAGAAAGCATATAGTGGAGCGAAGTAAACGGTTCCCCAGGGCCAGCTGCTCGTTTTCCCGCTTCGTGAGATAACCCAAACCCCGAAGCAACACATCAGAGCGCACTGGACGGCGGGGCATACGGGTGCCAGGGTGACCAGGAAGGGCACGAGCACTAGACCACGTCTCGCAAGGAGGGCCAGCGATGACCGTTGCCACTACGTCCGAACGAAGCATGAGGAGGCATAAGCGTAATGTGGGCTGCACCGTCAGATCCCCATGCCCAGGGTGGTTCACAACATCAATGCCCAGCACCACCAGGTTGGTGGGGTGCGCAAGACAAATCTCCTCAACATACCAGTGGAAATCCTTTTCACGCCGATGCCCCGAGAAGAGGTGCAGGATGAACTTCACGGGGCGGAAGGGCAAAGGGCGGGGGGGGGGCGAGGATGGGGCAGAGATGGGGGGGGCGAGGGGCAAGCCAAGCACAGCCGGGCGCTCAAATTCGAAAATCATGTGAATTTTTGCGAAAAGTTCGAAAAGTCGAAACGTAGAAACGTCGAAAAGTCCAAGGGTATTCCGCCAGTGCCCGCGAAAAGTTGAAACGTTGCAAAGTTGCAAACTTTTCGACTTTTCGACGTTTCGACTTTTCGACTCTCCGCGTCGGGGGACCTCCCAGGCGCCCCTCGTAGCGCTCCCCTCGCAGAGTGTCGCAGAAGTGCATCAGTTCTAAAATTCGACAATTCTACAACTTCGATTTTTCGGGCACTTCAGCGCTGCATTTTTCCATTTCCCCCCCTTGAGTTTTCGACTCTTTGGGTCTCGTCGCGGAGCGGGACGCTCTTCGACTTTTCAACGTTTCGACTTTTCAAATTTTTCGCGGGGCAACGCATTTTTCGATTTTTCGGCTTCTCGACTTTTCGCGCAGCGCTGCATTTTTTGAGTTCTTACCTTTTCTACTTTTCTCTGGCGTTTCGCGCGGGGCAGCCTCCCCAGGCCTCCCCGGGGGAGAGTTTTCGCACCGTGTCTGGCCTCTGGGGGCCCCCCAGGATGGGAGTTTTCGCATGGTGTAGGGCCTCCGGTGTAGGGCTACTGGCGTTTTTCGCATGGTGTAGGGCTTCTCTGGGTTTTCCAGGATCCGAGGAGGCCCCTGGAACCTCCAGGACGCCCCCAGGAGGCCCTTGCGCAATAACACTGGCCGATTTTGCCAAAAGTTGCCCCGATTCCACCAAAACCGGCGGGTGTTATGGCGCCAAGACGGTGTCATGGCCTGGGGCTTCCTGGGGCCTCCTGGAATCTCCTGAGGCTCTCTGGTGCCTTTTGATGCTTTCCAGGGGCCTCCTGGGCAGTAGCACTGGCCGATTTTGGCAAAATTTGCCCCAATTCCACGAAATCGGCTGGTGCTATGGCCTGGGCACCAATTCCACCCAAATCGACCGGTGTCATTGCTTGGCGCCTCACAAGGCTCTCTGGTGCCTCTTGATGCTTTCCAGGGGCCTCGTGGGCCGTAACACCAGCCGATTTTGCTAAAACTTGTTTCAATTCCACGAAATCGGCCGGTGTTATGGCCTGGGGCCTCCTGGGCCTTCCCGCAGCCTCCTGAGGCTCTCTGGTGTCAAGCTTGATGCTTTCCAGGGGCCTCCTGCGCCATAACACCGGCCGATTTTGCCAAACCTTGTCCCGATTCCACCAACATCGGCCGGTGTTATGGCCTGGGCCGTGCTGGGGCCTCCTGGAGCTCTCTGGGGCCTTTTGATGCTTTCCAGTAGCTTCCAGGGTCATAGCACTAGCCGATTTTTCCAAAATTTGTCCCAATTTCATCAACTTCGGCCGGTGTTTATGGCCTGGGGCCTCATGGGCCTCCTGATCAGGCTCTCTGGTGCCTCTGGATACTTTCCAGGGGCTCCCTGAGCCGTAACACCGGCCGATTTTGCCAAAACTTGCCCCGATTCCTCCAACATCGGCCGATGTTATGGCCGGGGCCGTGCTGGGGCCTCCTGGGGCTCTCTGGGGCCTCTGATGCTTTCAGCGATGCTTTCCAGGGGCCTCCTGGGCCATGACACCTGCTGATTTTGCCAAAACTTGTCCCGATGCCACCTGGGCCTCCTGGGGCCTCCTGAGGCTCTCTGGTGCCTCTGGATGCTTTCCAGGAGCCTCACACCAGCCGATTTTGCCAAAACTTGCCCCAATTCCACCCAAACCGGCCGTTGTCATGGCCTAGGCCGTTTTAGGGTCGATCTCCTGAGCCATGACACCGGCCGGTTTTGCCAAAATTTGCCCCGATTCCACCGAATTCGGCCGATCTTATGACCTGGGGCCTCATGGGCCTTCCCGGGGCCTCCTGAGGCTCTCTGGGGCCTCTTAATGTTTTCAAGGGGCCTCCTGGGCCATAACACCGGCCGATTTTGCCAAAACTTGCTCTGATTTCACCCAAATCGGCGGGTGTTATTGCCTGGGCCGTGCTGGGGCCTCCTGAGACCCTCAGGAGGAGGGTGAGGAGGAGGAAAAGGAGGATCGGGAGTAGGAGGAGGAAGACGAGGAGGAGGAGGAGGAGGAGGAGGAGGAGGAAGAGGAGGAGGAGGAGGAGGAGAGCTCGCTCGATCTGGCTTGGCCTGTGGCCTCGCGCTGTGAGCACCGCACCGATTGGCAAAGTGCGCTTCAGTCTCGAGCACAGGCAGCGGCTGTTGGAAGCAGAGCCTTAGGAGAAGAGGAGGGGCAACCATTTACTTTAATTATTTCGCCTGTCTCAGGTCCTTGCTTGGTGTTGATTTGTACGTCCCCTTGGTAGCCCTTGTAGGGCTCGATCTGCTGAGTAGATCCCGACCCGGGGCACTGAGGCGACGCCGGATAGGCCCTCCTGGGCCTGTTTTCAACGGTTGTCCTCCCAGACCTGTTTCCGACAAAACGCAATACAATATAATGTTATTCCCAACCCTCCTGCGTTGGGCTCTCGTTTTGAATAGAGCACTGCTCGCGCGAACCTTCCTTCCTTCCTTCCTTCCTTCCTTCCTTCCTTCCTTCCCGTCCCTCTCTTCGCCCCTGCCTTTTACCTGGCTCGTCGCTGCGTTTCGAGGGCTGCTGGGGGCTGCGATCTGTGAAACTGTCGCCACTTTCGAGGGCTGCTGGGGGGCCCAGCACAGTGGGCACCCGCGGCGGATTCAAATGGGACCTCGCCATCCCTGGGGGGCTGCGATCTGTGAAACTGTCGCCACTTTCGAGGGCTGCTGGGGGGCCCAGCACAGTGGGTACCCACGGCGGATCCAAATGGACCTCGCCATCCCTGGGGGGCTGCGATCTGTGAAACTGTCGCCACTTTCGAGGGCTGCTGGGGGGCCCAGCACAGTGGGTACCCACGGCGGATTCAAATGGGACCTCGCCATCCCTGGGGGGCTGCGATCTGTGAAACTGTCGCACTTTCGAGGCCTGTTGGGGGGCCCAGCACAGTGGGTACACACCGCGGACTCAAATCAGACCTCGCCATCCCTGGGGGGCTGCGATCTGTGAAACTGTCGCCACTTTCGAGGCCTGCTGGGGGGCCCAGCACAGTGGGTGCGGACTCAGATTAGACCTTGCCATCCCTGGGGGGCTGCGATCTGTGAAACTGTCGCCACTTTCGAGGGCTGCTGAGGGGCACAGCACAGTGGGTACTCACCGCGGACTCAAATTAGACCTCGGCATCCCTGGGGGGCTGCGATCTGTGAAACTGTCGCCACTTTCGAGGCCTGCTGGGGGGCTCAGCGCAGTGGGTACCCACCGCAGATTCAAATTAGACCTCGCCATCTTTGGGGGCTGCGATCTGTGAAACTGTCGCCACTTTCGAGGCCTGCTGGGGGGCCCAGCACAGTGGGTAGTCACTGCGGATTCAAATTAGACCTCGCCATCCCTGGGGGGCTGCGATCTGTGAAACTGTCGTCACTTTCGAGGCCTGCTGAGCACAGTGGGCTTCCCGCACGTCTTTCTCCTGCTCTTCGTTCCCGACTCCTCATGTCCTCTTCGAGCCTGTAGTTGTCGCCCCTCGTTCTTGTATGGTTCTCCTGCGCATCATGCCATAGGCGCGTGTCCCAAGTAGCTTGCACATCAAACAACGGATCCTGCAATTTGATTGTCCATGCAAATTTCGGCCAACTCCTCGTTTCCCATGATACAGATGGGTTGGGTACGTCACAGGGTAATTTTGTTATTATCCAAACCGTGCTTGCACTTTGGGGTTCTGACCCGTGCCCCCTTAGGAACTGGATGGGTATACCATGGGTTCGGCAGGCCAGCTACCGGCCACGCAGCCGGGACAGAGGTTCACACAATGCCCCACATGGGGAACGGATCTTTTGACCCCCGAGGGCCTCCTCTGCCTTCCTCTGCCCGATCGGCCTGGCATCGTCGTCGGCGGACAGAATGCACCCCAGCTTGCGCTTCACAACTGCCCTGTAGGTAGTCGGAGGAGGGGGGGAGGAGGAGGAGGAGGAGGAGGAGGAGGAGGAGGAGGAGGAGGAGGAGGAGGAGGAGGAGGAGGAGGAGGAGGAGGAGGAGGAGCCACATGGCGCAGACGGGCCACATGGCGGTCACCGAGAAGCGTGTCCTTGCTTGGGACCGCGTGGACCCAGTCACCGGGGAGCTGGAAGAAGCCCGCCTCGACGTGGCTACCCGCGACGCGACCACCGGACAGCCTATCTATGTTGATTGGTCTGTCACCTGCGCACACTCTGACAACCTCGAGCGCAGGTGGGCAAGATCCAACAATGACAGGCTGGCCGCGTCGCAGGCGACGGGCGTCAAACGGAACCGCTATCCCCCCTCGGGCGGCGAGCTGGTCCCAGCTGTCCTGGAGACGGGAGGGCGGCCGGCGGATGAGCTCGTCTCATTTGTCCGCTCGTACGGAAAAGATTTGCCCGAAGCAGAGCGGTCAGCTGTCATCGCCACCGCGTGGCGCCGCATCCAGCGCACGTTGGTTGTGGGCAGCGCCGAGATGATTCTCAGTGCGTGCTATATGACCCACCAGCACCACGACCACCACGGCCACCACGACCACCACGACCACCACGACCACCACCAGCTGGACCGCCAGGACCGCCACGGCCACGACCACCACGACCACCACGACCACCACGACCACCAACGACCACCACGACCACCGCGAGCACCGCGGCCACCACCAGGCCGGCCGCCAGCACTAACACCACGACCACCACGACCACCACGGCCACCGCGGCCACCACGACCACCAGCAGTTCGACCACTACCAGCTCGACCACCACGACCACGCCTTCCGCGGCCACCTCGGCTGCCCGCCCGCCCACCGCAACGGCCCCCGCCCCCCGGCCCCGTCCCCTTCCCCTCCCTTTTCCTCGCCGGGCCGCCCCTGCTGCAGCAGTTTGGTTTGAATTCGGGTGTGTTGCGATACCCCTGGGAGCCCCCCGGCATCCTAGAGGCGTTGGGCTCCCGGGGAAGTAATTTAGTGCTCTAGTTATCGCGGACACTTCACGCGCCGCCAGGCCCCGGTGGCCACTCGCCCCAAAGGTGATCGGGTGCCGGGGCGTCGGTGACGAGGAGGAGGAGGAGGCGGAGGAGGAGGAGGAGGAGGAGGAGGAGGAGGCGGACAAGGAGGAGGATGGGGAGGCGACGCCGAACTCGCGGGCCCTTTCAGCTTGTTGCCGACCCGTTGTGGCGCCGTCGTGTTGTGCCTGCATCTGGTTGCCCTGGTGCACCACCAGACTCTTGTGACGGCGACCCTGCCGACGCAGGGCATTTCGTCGAATCCGTGCCGCTCATGTCCTTGGTGTCCTCGTTCGCCGAGCCCGCTCCTATGTTGGAACATTTTTCAGCTCGTGGCGATGGCCGTGCGAATTCACGTCTTGATGAGTCGTGCAGTCCGCGTCTTGCACCTCTGCCGTGCCACTCCCCGAATGGTTCTTGCCCTTCGACTCCTATACCGACGCTGCCGTGGTCACCGTGGCGCCGACGACCAGCTGGAGTCCCCCGACGCTGTTGGCGACGATTCCGGCGCCCTCATTTTCGACGACGCCTTCGACGGTGCTGGCCACGCCGCCCTCGCGCGCAAGATCTATTCAAGTGCGGCCCGACTCCAGCCCCGCTCTGTTTGCAGCCTGGCCCCCGGACGCTGAGGGCGAGGTCGGAAATTATCATTTTTTCGTTCAATCGGATGACGGTTCTGATGAGCTGATTGCCCGGGCAGGCGCGCCCGCCGTGCAGGCGCGTGTCGACAGACCTATGGCTACGCTGGCTCCTCTTCCGTGGCCTCTGCACTGGCCCCAGGTCGGGTCAGGGCTTCTAACTCTCGCCCATCCTTGAGCATGTGATCTGGGGCTGACCGTCCACTCCCTTCGGGTCTGGTTAAAGATTGAGTGAGCTCTACAGGTGCGGATGGCAAGATAGCCGAACTGGAAGGGGCCAAGGCCAAAGGGGGGGAAAACACCCGCACTACTACGGCTGCCGTTTACCAAACAGCTTTCGGCGTTTACAGAACCTGCTCAGTGTGATGCCTTCCTTAGGTGCGTTTATGAAAAGGCCTCGCTTCCAGGGGTGGCTACGGTATGGAGCTTTGGCTTATCGTGTCGCGCCGCCGGTTCTGGCCCGCCGCGCTTCGGCGCGGCACGGCAACCACGCCCCAGTCCGCAGGCGTCAACGTCCCGAGCCTGTCCTAGCCTCCGGCACCGCAGAGCGGAGCGATATTCTTTCCGCTCGCAGTGCATAGCGTGTCGCCGAGGCCGCCGCCGCGACGCGCCAATCTGAATTTCTTCACAGTATTATGGGGTTGGTCTTCCGCCGTCTGCAGCAGGAGAACGAAGGACTCGGCTGCGCGTAGGAGTGAGCCTTCGCCAGAGTAGCCGCTGGTGCGCGGCATTCGGGGGGCTCCGGGGCCAAACCCAAACACGCAGGCCGCCATTGTCTCATCGCGTGCACGGGTCGCCAATCCGCGCACCGAAGGTCAGCCTTGCCTAGGGTCACCCTTGCACTTTGCCGAACAAGTCTGTCTCGACCGCCGCCGAGCGAGCGAACGACGAGCGAGCCGCGTCCGCCTGCCACCGCTGCCCGTCGGCCGCGCAGCCGGCCACATGCCGCAGGCGCAATCGGCATTTGCCCTCAAACGGCACGGGCCGCACTCGAGGCCACGGGAACGAGAGGCGGAGGATACTGGCGGATTACACAGCCTTGAGGGTGGCTGGCCCCTGTGCGAGTTGGCACCGTAAAGAGCGTTACTTCTCGGTGGTGTCTGATGCCCCTGACTGGGGGGATAATAGAGGCGGCAACCAACCGAAAGGGGCTCGCGTGCTGCCTTTGTCCGAGGGCGCCGAAAAGACGGCCACCTTTCGAGAGACACCTGTAAAAGGTGGTGAGACCCTTTGGGAGTGGGTTTGCCTGCTCGGGCAAGCAATGGGAATGAAATGGTCGTCAGTTGGGCGACTGCGCTGGGGTCTCCAGCGAGAGCCTGGGGTGGGAAGGCAGGTTGGATATCGGGCAAGCGTGGGAAGCCAGGTGGGAAGCCTGGCTCAAGCGTGGCTCAAGTGTGGCTCAAGGCAGAATTGGCATCAAGCTCATTCAAGGCTACTACTCCGTCTACTGCCTCTAACATTTTTAATTCGTGATCATGTCTTCTATTGATCTTGAGGCTGAGCTAGAGAAGATTCTCCCAGACTCTTTGAATTCTTTGGAGGGGCCGAGTGACCTTCTCAAGACGCCCACTCGGAGCACGCGTCGCCTGGGTACCCCGATCGGAAAGCTCATCAATTCTTCGGCTGACGCGCCTCAAGGCCCAGCTGTGAAAGTACATCGCATCCACAGCCCGCTCCAGGAGATGGATGGCCTCGACGATCACACGAGGCAGGACGAGAGGGAGGGAGAGGTGAAAGGGAAGGGGAAGGACGAGAACACTGCGCGCACGTTGCACTTCGGAGGCCCGCAGACGAATGGAACGCCAGGAACCGCTTCCGGAACCTCAGGACACG
Organism: Prorocentrum cordatum; assembly: GCA_963575745.1. Taxonomy (NCBI): domain Eukaryota; class Dinophyceae; order Prorocentrales; family Prorocentraceae; genus Prorocentrum; species Prorocentrum cordatum. The sequence continues at coordinate 397,405 of CAUYUJ010011214.1, forward strand.
TCACGCTTGCAGCCATCGCCGGCCTCATGGACCAGAAGCTAGAGCCGTTCCTCCAGAGGGTCGGCGACATGGCAAAGGACGCGCAGCGTGTCGAGAACTCCCTCGAGGAGGTCACCAAGGAGATGGGTTCTCTGAAACTCCAGCTTCAGAAACAGTACGCCGTCGTAAAACACGAGCTCGGTACTCTCAGGGGCCGTCTGGATAAGATAGAGGCTAAACCGTCTCACGATGTATCTCGCGGCTTCAGGGGCGGGCTCAGCTTTGGCGAGTGAGTTTTCGGAGCGTCTGAGCAAACTGGAATTGGAACTGGCTTCGCTCGTCTCGGATCGTGGTTCGCAGGTCCAGCCTTCTGCAGTGTTTGGGAATTTGGGCCCCCTCGGAAGCAAATACGAGGCCGAAAAGTGGTTGTGGAATCAATTGTGGTGCGTCGGAGCTCCGTCCCCCAGCGAAATCTACATCAAGGGGGACTTCGACAACATCATGTTTGCCAAATTCAACACGGTGGAGGACAGGGACGCAGCCACAGCAAAGATACGCGCTGCCAAACCCACCCTGGACAAGCCGGTCTGGGCCTCAGCGGACTTGCCGTTGTCTGGGCGAGTTCTCCGCTCCATGGTGTTCGGCACGAAGAGGCTGTTCCTGAAGTGGGGATTCGCGAAGAGCGTCCTCTGGGTGGACACCGACACGCAAACCTTACAATTCGGGGGGGAGACGGTGTGCAAGGCAGCCGTATCGGAAGGCAAGCTCGTCTTGTCGTACGGGGAGGGGTGGGAGGAGTATCTGACGACGGACGCAGAATGGAAGACGCTGTACGACGAGCATTCCGGCAGGCTCCAGCGAGGAGGAGCTGGACTTAAAGGAGGTCCCAAAGGTGCGGAGAAAGGCAAAGGAAAAGTCGCGGGTCACCGCGAATAGGGGTCACGACACATCGGCTCGATTTTTCCTGACTCCACTTTTGGCCGTGAAATCTGGACGGATGAAGCTTCATCACGATGTCGGAGGCCAGGTGTTTCGCATCATTTTGTTTCACATCAACCTTGCTTTCCTCACAACGCATTTCCTCTCAGAGTTCCCGCGCGCTCATTTGGGAAACCTCCAGCTGATCATAGTCAAAGGCTTGTTCAATATTATACTTTCGAGTTTGTACCGCAAAGAGGAAAACCAGGACACTTCAAGGATCCCCGTCCGAAGCGCCCTGTCAGTCTGACGGAAGTGGCCGCGTGGAACGTAGAGGGAATCCGACCGGACGCTGAGTGCACAAAGTTGCACCAAATAGTAACTATCATGCGAGATAGGGGGCTGAAGTTAGTGGCGATGCAGGAGACGCACGCGTGTGCAGCGCCTTGGTTCCTGTTCGACGGCTTCCTGGTGATTCTCTCTGGAGGGCCGGAAGGCGAGCGGGAGCGAGCCGGCGTAGGATTCGTTATTGCGCCGTCTGTCAGACACGCTGTCATGGGTTTCGTACAGTACAACAATCGTATGGCAAGCGTGAGGCTTCGCGTGTCTGGCGGCTCTGTGTCTTTCATCAGCGCGTACGCGCCGCACTCTGGCCACGACTTCGAGACGCGGCACACATTCTTTAGTGATCTGCACGTATTGGCTTCGAAGACCAAGCCGCACGGGCCAGTCATCGCGCTTGGTGATTTCAGCGCCCGGTTTGGTCAATCTTTTTTCTGCGACGGACTTCTCGTCGGTCCGTGCGCCTGGGGAGACGCCAACTCGAACCCGGGGCCATTGAGCAATCAGCACATGTTCGTTGAACATTGTGTGTCTTTTGGGCTTTCGCTTGCGAACGCATTTTTGGACAGGCCGGTACACCAGCGAGTTACCTATTTTGACCTGGCTGCCACGCCAGCTTCAGAGATTTCGCCGACAGACTTCGCTGAAATCGACCACGTTCTCGCGCAACACCAGTGGCAGGGTGCAGTCAGACACGTGCATTCAGACATGAACATCGGATTCGCCTCGCACCATTTCCTGGTCACAGTGGCGCTGGACATCTGTATTCCCGAGACACCTCCAAGGGAACATCAGCTGTTCATGAACGTCGCGCGTCTCAGCATACCGAGCGTGGCGTCGGACTTCGCTGACGAGTTCGTGGCGCGCCTGGCGGCTCAGGGCGCCGATTCTCCTGGGACTCCGGCAACGGCAGCAGAGCGGGTCGAAGGGTGCATGCACGCAGCCGCCAGCAAGGTCCTGGAGTGGCAGGCGGCGCGCGCTAGCAAGCCATGGATCCAGCACGGCACCCTAGACCTGATCGACTTGCGGAACCATGCCCGGAGGAGAGGACAGAGCATGCTGGAGAAGGAATTGTCGAAACAAATAAGAGACTCAGCGAAAAAAAAATCGCAGGGAATGGTTAGATAGCATGCTCGACACAGGCAGCTGGCAGGGCCTGAAGCGTCTCCAGCGCGTGGGACGGAGGCAACAAGGTCGCTTGCGAGACGCAGAAGGCAACTTGGTAGACAGCTCGCAACGCGCTGACGCGATGGCCACGCATTACGAGAACGTACAGTGGGCAGGTGCTCCACCGGGCCATCCACGACCCCATGGGCCACAACTGCACGACGCGCTCCCTCTCAATACGTCGCAGTTTTCAATGACAGAACTACAGGCAGCACTTGCGAAACTCAAAAGAGGGAAGGCGGCAGGACCCGACGAGGTGCCACCTGAATTCTGGACAGCCTTGCGCGACAACGCAGAGGCCTGCGACTGCATTTTGAGCCTGTGCAACACTTGCTGGACAAGCAAAGAGATCCCGCAGTCGTGGAGGCATTGCTCAGTCTCAGCAATCTTCAAGAAGGGCGACGAATCTCTGCCGCAAAACTATCGCCCGATATCCCTGTTGACAGTCGGCTACAAAGTGGTCGCCAGCCTCATCCTGAACCGGATGCTCGCTGGTGGCGTCGACGACAAGCTGAGGGACACCCAGTATGGATTCCAGAGACAGAGAACGGCCATTGACGCTTTCTTCCTCGCGCAAAGGGCAATTGAGCGAACATGGGCTTCAAAGGGCGGTCAGCTCTCAGCCATTCTGCCTGATTGGTCGAAGGCGTTTTTTTCCCGCGTGGAGCCTGCAGCGCTACTCCTCGCATTGTCACGCTTCGGCATTCCGGGCGCTTATCTTGATATGGTTGCTAACATTTACAGTAACCGTACATTTGAGATAAGCGACAAGTTTGGGAGCTCCGCAGGGATCAGGCATCGCGCAGGGATGTCCGCTAAGCCCATACCTTTTCATCATCATGCTATCGGTTCTCATGACAGACGTCGAGCACGACGTGCGCAGAGAGTTCGGGCCTCTTCCCAATGGGAACATCTGCTTTGATGTTGCCTACGCCGACGACACGACACTGATCTCCGACGACGTCAACCGGGTGCAGAGCAAAAACGCATGGTCTGGAACCAAATTGGGAAAAGACAGTGCGCCTCCGAGTACGGCACACCCAGGACGTGCTCACGACAGAAGGGGCGCCCATCAAAGTCGTGACATCAGCTGTATACTTGGGTAGCCTCCTGAGCGCCGATGGCGGCGCGGGCACAGCCGTTGCCTGGCGAATCGTCGAAGCTTGGGCAACTTTCGACCAGCTCCAAATGGTGTGGCGGCACGCCAACATCACACGGAGGCGGAGGCTCGCCCTCTTCGACTCGTGCACCATCTCCAAGCTCGCGTATCGCCTGGAAGCGTTCTGTTGCAACAAAGCGGACCGGGACAAGATCGACGCGTTCCAAGCAAGGTGAGACCGTAAGATCCTGAACATCCCGCACTCTATGATTTCTCATATTTCCAACGAGGATGTCAGGATCCGTGCCAACAGTCCACGTGTGAGCCGGCTTCTTCTTTTTCGACAGCTGCTGCTGTTCGGCCGAACCTCTGCCATGCCAAACGCGGCGCCCCGGGCCACTCTGTTCCAGACAGGCGCCCTGGATGCGGCCGGCTGGGGCGCGCGGCGCAAACGAGGCCGCCCGCGTCTTGCGCGGGGGCCTGTTGTCAGGGGGCACGCGCGTTTGATCGTCGAGGGCGCGCTCGGTCCTTCTCCGCCCCTCCCCCGCCCTCCCCCTCCTCTGCCCCCCGTCTCTCCCGCCCCCGCCCCTTCCCCCGAGTCTGCGGTCCTCGGCGTCTTTCTTGGCCCGGCGCGGTGCAAGAAGACCGTCTGGAAGGCAATAGTCAAACGACGTGTCTTTGCTGTGTGAACGCTGCGACTGTTACTTCGATTCCTTTTCCGCGGCGGCGAGGACAGACGCCTCCTAGGCAGCCAGCGCTGCAGCCGATGCGTCGCAGAGGCACGGCGTTTCAGTTCAGTTCAGTTCGGAGAGGAATGCGATGATGAATGAATCGGAGGTCGGGGGGTGAGATCGCACAGGGAACGAGAACGATTGTGAGATCGATAGAACAAATCAGCAGCAGGAAGCACGCATCAGAGAGCGAATGCCGAAGCGAGAACGCGCGAGAAGTTGGGGGCGGTGAGATCAAGTTCAGGGGCGCAGGGGCGCGTGCAACTCCCCGCCTGTGAGCCGAGAGGTTGATTGGACACAAGAATGGGTTTCCCGCTGCCCAGGCGAGCAGAGAAAAATATATGAGAGACTTGCACGGGGGAGTGGGCGCGAAGCTTGGACACCCGATTTTGGGCTGCAAGACAACAGTGCCACAAGTAACGCCGCGCGAAGTCGCGCAAGGTGCGGGCGAGAATGTGGCGCAAGCTATCGCGCCCGGCCATCGCCCCTTGTATCTTGGTTTGAGTATTGGACGGCCCTGAAGGGCATTCCATGGGCGGACCAATGGGCGAGCCACACACACACACACAAGTGTAAGGGTTGAGCGGCCTGTTGAGAGGCCCTGGAGGGCATTCCATAGGCGGAAACGTGGGCGAGACACATGCGTGTTAGAGTGTTGAACGGCCCCGAACGTCATTCCACGGGCGGATGCACGGGCGAGACGCACACAGCGTGGTAAATGCCACGGGGGCGGCACGCCGCGACACGCTTTCGCGAGATGGAGGAGCCGGACCGTGCCTGATGAGATGCCCTCCAGGTTCGATGGGAAGCCTGAAATGGTCTAACAACCGTTAGGACCGAATGCAAGATGGACGAATGGCCCGACAAATCGAGTGAAAGCGGCAATGGGATCAACGGGCTTCAAATATGAAGCGGCACTGGTGGGTGCCCAGCAATGGGGTGGCCGGATGGCCAAGGATGACGGGGCAACGGGCATGGAAGATAGAGGCAGGACATGCACGGGGGGGAGGGGGCGGACAGGAGAGGGAAGGGGGCCGAGAAGAGAAAGAAGAAGAGGGAAGGAAGGGAGAGAGCAAAGTGGACGACAGCAAGACGAGAGGCATGGACGATAGAATTGCTCCCCCTTGCGTGGCGGGGCGGGGATATGGACCTCATCCCTGTTTATCGAATTCTCGCACACCTCTTTTGCCCAATGGTGCGGGTAGCCTGAAGCATGAAGGGAGACTGCGCGTAACTTTGTGTAGAAGCAGCAAAAGACGCAGCAACGTAGAACCGCGTGCATCGTCTAGAAAAGCAGTAGCCTGAAGCATGAGGCAAGACTGCGCATGGCACTGCGTGGCAGTAAACACGCGACGCAACAAATTAGAGCCGCGCAAGCCCCCAAGCGTTGAGTTTGACACGCCGCGCGCCCGCCAATGTTTGGCTCAAGCATGTGCCCCGCAGCGGCTTTAGATGAAGACAAGTGGGCGCGTGGCCAAGCGAAGGGCGCCTGACCAGGAAAAGGGCGCTTGACCAGCAGGAGTGCACCCGGCGAGAGAAGGGCGCCTGACCAAGGACGCGTCGCCTGGCGGAAAACAGGGCGCCTGACCGAGAGAGGGGCGCCAGGTGACAGAAAGGCGCCTGGCCAAAGAAAGGGCGCTTGACCAAGAGAAGGGCGCCCGATCAAGAGAAGAATCTCAAGAGACCGACGGGCACTTGACCTGGGAGTCTGGGCCGCGTCGAGCGGCGCGAGCCCTGCGCGCGCCTGGAAGTAGCGCGCGCCCATTAACACGCGGGTTCTGGGGAATGCCGGCCCATCCTCGGATCAATATGGTTTCATCGGCAAGGCTTTTCACGAGCATTGGAATCCTTGTTCGAATAATATCAACCAAGCGTGCGGCACCGCAAAGAACCGCTACAACATCTTGAGGCTCACCACGTCGCTCCTCGCAGGGAGCGTTCGGGATGGGTCCCCGACCGCATTGAAAATTCGCCAACTGACTTCGCAACGGGCACAGGATTGGCCTCCAAAGATGCATGCTCATGTCCGAGTCCTGGGCAGGCACACTATCTGCGACGTGGATATGTTGGCCCTCCTGAGCCTCGCCATGCATTTTGACAGAAAAGGTCTTACAACGCCAAGCTGGTGAATTGAAGTGGTCTGCGGAAGGGGTCCATCGTTCTGCTGGTGAGTTCAAGTGGCCTGCGGTGGGGTCCATTAGCCATGCAATTCAACAGAAAAGGTCTTGCAACATCCTGCTGGTGAATTCAAATGGCCCGCCGAGGGGTCCACTTGGGTCACGGCGACTTCTGTCGACATCCCTCGTGTTTCCGGGGCTGAGCATGGCATATGGACCATGTGGGGAGGACTGGGCGGGTAGCCCGGCAGCAAAAGCAAGAGCGATAGTGGCAAAAGGGATGGGGGATGGAGACAACCAGCACCGGGGGAGGGCGCAGGCAGAGGGATAGATGGGCACAGGGAACTGGGAGGGGGATCTGGCGAGCGACGGGTCGATCCTGGCGAGGATTTTGCCCCCGAGCTGGAAGTGCGAGACACGGGTGAAATAAGCACTTTGTAAGTCAATGGTCTGCGTGCCGACGGTGGCAGACACGTTCGCAATGATTGCTAAGAGAGTGCACGCTGATCGGTACGCGCCAACCGTTAGAGGCAACTGAGCGGCGACTGAGACCCGACGGGGAGACGCCGTGAAATCTGTGTTTCGGGAGCGACCCCACTCAACCTCCTCTCCAGTGGTGGCGTCCGACGAAACTGTTCAGAACTAGGCGGCGTCAACAGGGGCCCAAAAATGCGCCACCTTGGGCGGCTGTAATGTATGACGCCCCTGGGAGCCCTCCGCCGATCTGGGCGAAGGAAGGGCCCCAGGGCAAAGGAGGGTTAGTTGGGGGCCTAGGGCTTCCAAGTCACGTTGGTCACAACACGTGGGAATAACGGGTGGTTCCACTGGATCGACATCGCTACATCCTACTGTCTCCATAAGGGGTCAGGGAGGCGGACAAATCGTGCCCCCCCCCCCCCCCCCCCCCCCCCCCCCCCCCCCCTCTCAAAGATATGATGGCCGTCTAGAGGGCAAGATACGCCACAGTTGCTAGCGCATCATAGTGGGGAAGGGGGTCAATTATTCGATGTGCAAGTGTGAAGTACATCCCATGGCATAGCAGCGTGGCGAGGACGAGTCGCAACGCACGATAAACATGTAGAGCAAACACCAGCGCCGTGCGGGCTGGAATACAAAGGCCCCATCATGGGAAGGAAGGGGCGGGAGGGGAACGAGCAACCGCCGATACGGTGACATGTATGCAACGAAGGGGGCGCCTGGGCTGGGCAATCGGGCCGGGCAGATGGCGCTCCATTATATCGCAATGGTCCCAGGTTGTAGTGCGCAATGCCGCTCTCTGTCGAAACGCACGCTTGCGCCACACAGACTGCCGAAGCAGCGTGTGTTGCCTCTGGCCACCCTGACAAGACACCTCCCCCTAAGCTCCCCCTCCGCCCCCAGAACTGGTTACACAGCGAGAGTGGAACACGCAACTAATAATACTAATATCCCAATTTGGGCACGTAGGCTACGGCCTGCGGGGGAAAGTAATTTCGCCCCGCGGGGAGGTAGGCCCGAGCCTATCGGAAAGACGGGGGTAGCGGGATGAGCTGGGAGAGAGCAAGGGCACCGGGGTAGCACAATGGCAAAGAAGGATGGGGTAGCAGTGGTGGAAACAGGATGAAGGATGGATCGCTGGTGTCGCCACAGCTCCCTAACCTTTGGGGGCTTGTGAGGGTGCTGGTCGAGAGTGCCAGAGTTGCACTCTCTTACCAGCGCCCCGTGCGTCCCTCACAAGGATCGACCTCGAAGGATGCGGGTAGCCTTTGGCACGGGGAACGAGAGGCGGAGGAGGAGGAGGAGGATGAGGAGGAAACCGCGGGCCCGAGCGGGCCTGGTGATGTTCGCGCCGCCCTCAGGTGGGCAACCGCGACGAGGTCCCCCCCCCCCCCACGAACAATATCACACATTTCATCCTCGTTTCCAGATTTCTCGATGTCTCTCAGTTTCCCTCACTTCCGCTTACCGTAAACGCGTTGAGGCCAGGACGGGCAGCATGTATTGTTCTTATCGACGGCGTACAACTTGGCTTGAATACGGCCGTAGGATCAAGGTAGTCCTTCGGCTCTGATTTTCGGCACGAACGCATCGTATTCACATCTCCGTCAAGGCATTCAATAGGATTGGGCGCTCAGCGCGAACCCATCATATTCACCTTTTCTTAAACGAGTGGAACAACTACTCCGCATCGGCATTGGCACTAAAAAGGAAACGCGCACATGCCAAACATGCTTTTCAAACTACTTCAAACAATAGTGATGACGATTGGCACAGCACTCGCACCCAAAACCAGCATGTACACTCATCGACCACCAGCCCACCACGACAACCACAACGACAGCATCATCCACAGCAGCTATCACGACAGCTACTACGACAACCTCCACGGCAGCCACCACGACAGCTACCACGACAGCTGCCGCGAGAACCTCCACGGCACCCACCACCACAACTACCATTACAGCTACCACGACTGCCACCACATCAACTATTACTGCAACGCGACAGCCGCCTTGTCTGCCTCCACGGCAGCAAGACGACAGCCACCACGGCGGCAACACAACAGCCACCGCGACAGCCACCACGACAATTACAGCTACCACTACAGCTAGCAGCACAGCTTACTTGCACGTGATTGGAGCAAGAGCACCAGGGCAACATGTTCGACACTTCAGCACATCGTTTTCGGGCGCTCTCACCGTCGTGCCGTAAACGAACACTTGTTGGCGCAAGAATTTCTGTGAAATTGGCTGCCTGCCAGCCCTGGCCAGGACCTCCCTCCTCGCTGGACACGCGTGATATGAATGAAGGCTGAATGCGCAGTATTGCCCTCAGAAATCTGCAGTTCAAACTATTCGGCTTACGGGCCTCAGCGACACTGGGCCACGCAGAATTAAGCCCGTGAAGATGCCAGGGCTATCACACGGTGTCGGGTTATCACACGGGGGCGGACATAACATGACACGTTCGCTCAGCGATGGGGCGCCCATATCGGGAGAATAGGACGTTAAGCGCAGCCTTGATTCTGTAACGGGGCATGGCTATCACACCCTCCGAAGACACTGGTCGGGCGGGCGTGAAATTAAATAAGACATTCGCTCAGGGATGAAGCTTCCATATCGAGCGGGCGGGCGGGACATTACATGCAACCGTCGCTCTGTCATGTGATGGTGACGGGAGAACATCGCACAACCGCCGAAGACGCTGGTCGGTCGGGCGGGACATTAACTGACACCGGCCCTTAGGGATGGTGTGTCCAAGCGGGCGGGCGGGACCTTGAATATAATGTTCATTCTTCGATATGAGAGACTGAAGGAATAATCTGTCAAAACCGCAGAAAACGCAGGCCGGGTAGGCAGGACACTACATGAAACCATCACTCAGTGATGGAGCGTCCATATCGGGAAGGCGGGACATGAAATGCAACTTTCATTTTGTGATGGGACAGTGCTGGGGGAAAATTTGCCGCAATCGCCCACAATGCCAGTCGGGCGGGCGGGGCAGTAAATGAAACTATCATTCATGGAGGGGTGTTCAATCGGGCAGGTGGGGCATTAAATGCAACTTTCCATGTAATGGGACAAGTTTTCGGAACACTTTGCCACAACCGCCGCGGATGTCGAGCGGGCGGGGCCTTAAATTCACCCGTCCACCATCCACCAGTGACGGGGCGTTCATCGCGGGTGGGCGGTACATGAGAAGCATCTTTTGCTTTGTGCTTTAAGAACTTCATGGGGACATATATCGTGTATCGCTCCCTCCAAAAAACGCTGGGCGAGCGGGCAAGACGTCAAATGAAGCCTACATTCCTGTGATGGGAGCTGGTTAGAAGGAACTCGACTTCAACCGCCGCAAACGCCGGTCGGGTAGGGCGGGACATACAAATATACCTTCACTTAGTAATGGGGCGTCCATCTGGCCGGCGAGACATCACAGTCAACCATCGCCCTACGATGGGGCAGGGTTGGTGGAAATCATCTCAGACCCTCCGAAGACATTTGTCGAGCGGTCTCGACATCAAATCAAACTTTCACTCCGACCTGGGGCGCCCGTATCGGGCGGGCGGATCATCAAATGCAGCCATCACTAAGTATTGGGAGACAAGTGTAAGAAAATATACCACACCCGCCGAAAACACCGGTCGGGCGGGCGGGGCAGGAAATGAAACCTTCACCCAGGGACGGGGGCGCCCAATCGGGCGGGCGGGCGGGGCATTCAATGAAACCTTCGCTCTGTGATGGGGAGGTAAAGCTAAAGCATATCACAACCTCCGAAGACGGCGGTCGTGCGGGCGGGACATCAAACGACTTGTGCACTAAGTGAAATTTGCGACGAATATATCGGGCGGGCGGGACATGACTTGCAATCTACGCTCTGTGATGGGGCAGGGTTGTTAGAGCATATTACATTCCCTGAAGACCTTGGTTGGGCAGGCGGGGCATAACATGAAACCTTGGCTCATGGACGGGGCGCTCGCATCGGGCAGGCGAGACATTAAATGCAGCCTCCGCTTCATTAAATGCAGCCTCCGCTTTTGGATGGGGGAAGTGGTATTCCCCAATCAGTGCTTGCACTGAAGTGGTCCTAGCGGAAGTTGAAGGATTTGGCGAAAGTTCCCCGCCGATTTTGGTGGCAGGCTGGGTTCCCGGGTTCCCGGTTCCGGGTTCTGGGCTGATTTCGGAGGGCGGCGAGGTTCCCGGGTTCCCGAGTTCCTGGTCGATTTTCTGATCGATCGGTCTCACCATCGATCTCATTACCGATTTCTCGATCGATCTCACCATCGATTTCACAATCGATCTCATTATCAATCTCACAAGCGATCTCGCTAGAGATCGCATGAGCGATCTCGCGATCGATCTCACTATCGATCTCATTTAATCGATTTCTTTCTCGGTCTCACGATCGACCTTACAATCGTCCTCACTATCGATCCCATGATCGATCTCACTATCGATCTCTCAATCGATCTCAGCATCCATAGTATCATTTTTCAAATCATCCACTGATTGGGTTTTCTCAGGTGTAATAAGAAAACATACCCCACCCTGCGAAGACGCTAGGCGGGGGCGGGACATTAAATGAAACCTTCGTTCACGGGTGGGCCGTCCAGATCGGGCGGGGGCAACTGTATCGCAACCGCCGAATGCACCAGTCGGGAGGCGGGACAATCAACGAAAGCATCACCTAGTGATGCCCCATCCCACCCCAGAGGCGGAACTCGACGGCGGAACCTTGTGGCGGAACCCATGGTAAAAGTCTGCGGTTGATCTCTATTGTGGAATTTCATGGGCGGACCCTTATGGCGGAACCTTATGCCGGACCTCTATGGTGGAAGCTTAGGTTCTTGCCCCATAGGTTGTTGCTCCATAGCTCCCGCCCCATAGGCTCCCGCCCCATAGGTTCCCACCCCATGGGCTCCGGCCCCATAAGTTTTTGATCCATAGGTCCCTGCCCCGCAGATTCTAGCCTCATAGCTTCGCCTCCCATAGCTTCCCGTCCCATGGGTTCCAGCCCCATGTGTTGACGCCCCATGGATTCCCGCCTCATGGGTTCCTGCCCCATGGGTTCCCGCCCTAAGGGGTCCCACCCCCTGGGTTCCCACACCATAGGTTCCTGCCGAATAGGTTTTCGCCCCATGGGTCCCTGCCCCAAAGATTCCCGCCCGATAAGTTCGTCCCACAGGTTCTGCCGCGTGGGTTCCCGCCCCACAGGTCCCCCCCCCTTAGGTTCCCGCCCCATAGATTCCCATCCTGTGGATTCGCGCCACAGTGGTGCTGGCCCCATGGGTTCCCGCCCCAAGGAGATCCCAAGGAATCCTCACACCGAGATATGTGCAAGACCTCAGATGGATACTTGGCGCGGCTCACACGGAGGTCGCAGGTGTGTTGAAGACGTTGTCGTCGTCGTCGCTGCCGCCGCCGCCGCTGTCGCCGTCGCCGTCGTCGTCGCCGTCGCCGTCGCCGTCGCCGTCGTCATCGCCGTCGCCGTCGCCGTCGCCGTCGCCATCGCCTTCGCCGTCGCCGTCGCCGTTGCCGTCGCCGTCGCCCTCGCCGTCGCCGTCGCCGTCACCGTCGCCTGTCGTCGTCGCCGTCGTCGTGGTCCTTGTTTGCGCGTGCCGGCTCCCTGTCGCCATCGTCGTCGCCGTCGTCGTGGCCGCCGCCGCAGCCGCCGCCGCCGCCGCCGCCGTCTTCGTCATCGTCGTCGTCGTCGTTGTCGTCATCGTCGTCGTCGTCGCCAACGTCATCGTCGTCGTCGTCGCCATCGTCATCGTCGTCTTCGTCGTCGTCGTCCGCGTCGTCGTCGCCGTCGCCGTCGTGGTCGTCGTGGTCGCCGCCGTCGTCGTCGTCGTCATCGTCGTCATCATCGTCGTCGTCGACGCCGCCGTCGCCCGTCGTCGACGCCATTGTCGTGGTCCTCGTTTGCGCGTGCCGGCTCCCTGTCGCCAAGGGAGCCCCCCCCGGTTCGAACCCGGGGGCGGGGCTTCCAAGCGCCCACAGAATGCGCTCTTTCACGGTTCTGCCACTCATGGGAACCCTCGGGCGGCTATCAGAGGGCCTTTCACGGCCTGCGCCGCCACCGCTCAGGTTTGGAATCCAAATTCGGAGCTTCAGTTGTAGCCATTCTGCCCGCGGGGAGGTCTCGGCGGCGAGTCTAGGTACTTTTTTTTATGTCAGGAGGGAAAAAGACACACATAAGCGTCGATTCCAAAGAGTAGATGGTAACATATGAGAAGCGGGGGGAAGACGAAAGTCCAGAAATATTAGAGAATACAGGAGATCCTGGGATTTGTGTCTATCTAGCTGTGTGTCCTTGGGCCCTCTTCGTTCAAATTGGTTGAACCGAGTTGTTGGGTTTTGGCTCTAGGGCAGGGTTGCTAAACGTTGGGGCACTCCTGAGTTTCAAAGAGGGTGCAACCTGGCCCCCCTAAAAAGCCTCTCTGGTCTTTTGTCCGTCGGGCGAGGTATGTAAGGAATGCTGTTGCAGGCGGCCAGAGGCCGCAACGCAGACGGTGGGAGTGCGGTCTCAGCAGCGAGGCCTTTTGCAAGGCGCGCAGCTCTTCCCATGGTGCGCTTCTGTTTTGGCGCGCTGCTTACGACATGGACGAAGAGGTCATGAAGGGTGAGTGCAACCCTCCTGCCTCACCCCTTTCGCTTGTGCTGCTGCTGAACCCATCCCTCGCCTCTTCGCTGAGAGACTGCTTGTCTCTCGTGCTGTCCTCCATCCCTGTGCCACTGTGCCAGAGCGCTGGTGTGACCGTGGGCCAGCCTCCATGGCTGGACACATTTTTCTTGATGGCAGCTGGATGGACCAGCATCGCGGCGCCGCCTCTGAGGCAGTCACTTGGATAGTTGCCGCCGTCGACCCTGGCATTCACCGAACTCTGTCGGCCATGTGCGGCGCCTTGCGAAATCTGTACCAGGACATCGACGCAGCGGAGCTTTTTGCTTTCAATCGAGCACTGCTGTACGCAGCTCCAGGCGCAGCGTGTCACACTGCCCCCCGATCGATCACGATCGATCTCCATGCTTCTGTTCTTGCCAAACGAAGGCGACGGTGACAACGCCCACCTCTGGCCTCCCTTTGGGCACGCGGTGGCGCAAGCGGCTTATGGCGCGCTGCGAGGCCGATCGCGGCGCCGGGCTCTTGCCCAGGACGAGGAGAGGCGAGGAGAGAGGAAAAGGAGGAAGGCGGGAAAAGGAGGGGGGGGATGAGTCCCGGGATGAGGAGGGGGACAAACCCAGATGAGAGAGCGCGCCGAGCTCGGTGATTGGATGGACGAGAGCGGCAGGGAGGAGGAAGAGGAGGAAGAGCAGGAGGAGCAGTAGGAGGAGGACCAGTGTGGACCCTAGACGCATCGACGATATTGCAATGAACCCTCCCCCGAAGTTCCGTTCGCAGGTCCCTTCCCTTCGCAGTTCCCTCGCTAAGGCGAGAAAGACATTTTGAAAACGGCCCGGTCCCCATGTTTGAAGCCGCTGCAGCTGTTCAAACGAATGCGTTCGACGTGTAGGCGAGAGCCACATTTTGGAAAGGACCCGACCTCTATTGAAGCCGCTGCAATTCTTCAGACGAGGGTACGCGGCGCAGATGCGAACGCTACATTTTGAAACCGGCCCAGCCTCCATATTCGAAGCTGGTGCATTCTTAACTGCAAGACGAATGCGCGCAACGCTAAGGCGAGAGCCACATGTTCAGAACCGCCCGCCAAGCATCCTCGAAGCTACTGCAACTTTTAAGAGAAGTGCGCGCAGCGCTAAGGCGAGAACCACATGTTGAAAACCACCTGGCCTCCGTCCGTGAAGCTGTCGTAAATTTCAAGCTTCAGGTCTCAAAGGGTTGGGAAGTCTCAAGCAAAACGCCTGGTCCGCCCTACTGACACGTCTGGGGGTCTGCGGGTGCGAAGTGGAAGAGTTATGTATGAAGAAAAGAATAGGGGGGGAGATGGAGGAGGAGGAGGAGGAGGACGAGGAGGAGGAGGAGGAGGAGCAGGAGGAGGTGGAAGAGGTTGAGGAGGAGTTGGAAGAGGAGGAGGTGGAGGAGGTGGAGGTAGAGGAATAGGGGGAGAAGGTTAGGGAGGAGGATGAGGAGGAGGGATCCCGCCGCCGCGCAGAAGAGAAGAAGGAGGAGGAGGTGGAGGAGGAAGAGGAGGAGGAGGAGGAAGGGGGGAGGAGGTCGCTCGTTCCGGCAGGCTGGCACGACGGAGGCGGGCGGCCCGCCGCCGGCGCCCCCGCCGCCGCCAGATCGCGCAGGCGGCCTCTCGCGCCGACGCCGCGGCGGGTGCTGCCGCGGCTGTGTCGGCAGTGCTGCCGCTGCTCCTGCTGCTCCTGTTGTCCAAAGTTCAGAGGAGGGACCGGTACGGCCGGGAGCTTCTGGATAGCGTTTCGCTCCTCCGGAAAAGGTCCACCACGCTTCGGAGCGACACGGTATCCACGTCCCCATTTCCAAGCGCCAGTCTCCCGAGCTTTTCCGAGCCTCCCGCCCCGCGGAGCAGAGCGACACGCTATTCGCTTGCAGTGCATAGCGTGTCGCCGGGGTTGCCGCCGCGACATGCTAGGCAAAAACGCCTCACCGTACCGATACCGCTGCTCGTCCTTGGGAGCCTTCGTCGCCACGCCTGGATTCTCCTCGAAGTGGGAGAGATCTAGGGAGTGACGGTATCAGTATTTCTTGTCCTCCCAGAGGAGGGCACCAGCACAGTGCCTGGCTTGGACCATCCTGGGCCCAGCATGGTGTACAGTCAGACCGCACTCGCAGCCGTTGCGCCGCTCCAGCAGGCCCCACTGACAGTATCAGCATCGAGCGGCGGCGGGCGAGCCAACGAGACTCTTGAGCACGCTTTGCCAGAGCGCTATAGACTTTGATGAGTCGCGTCGTTGTCGTGGTCGTCGTTGTCGTCGTCTTCGTCGTCGTTGTCCTCCCCCTCCCCCTCCTCCTCCTCCTCCGTAGCCATTTTGGCTCAAGCCATTTTGGCTCAAGGGCCAAAGTGGCCCTCGTAACATTTGAGCGCTCAAGCTCTCTTGCTTTCTGCTTTGGTCGAGGGACCTCATCCCTCCACGTCTTTCTCATTCGCCTGGTCCGCCCCAGGCAGAGGTCCTGCGTGGCTCGCCCCACGCACGGCCAGCCTACGCTTGTGAGCTCCTGCTGGAGCTTCCGCATGCGATGGATAGCTCTTCTGACAGCGACCGTAACGGCCGCGGTGCTGCCAGCCACAGCCGCAGCGGCGGTTCCCAATCGCAGCGCCGGCCAACACGCCAGGGTATCCGCCGTGACGTCCGCCGTGGAGGTGAGCCTGACGAGCGCCGTGGTGGTGAACACGACCGCGACCGTCGTGGAGGTGGGCGTCGCGTCGAGGCTCGGGCAGATACTCGTGGTGCCGACCCCCTGGGGGCCAGGGACCCATGGGCTGGAGGTGCCCCCGCTGCTGCAGCCGCCGCCTCGCTGCTCGCCGCCTCCCCGCCGCTTCTGGTCGATGCCGCTGGCGCGGCCGCTGCCGCACCCGCCGCTGGCACGCCCATTGGCGGCATGGACACACCGCCGTCGCTCGAGGACCAGATCCAACGCCTCGTGGCCAACCAGTTCGGAGCGGCCCAGGCCTCCATCGAGGCCAATCTGTCGGCCTCCCTGTCCACCTTGGTCACCAGCAGCATCCAGGCTATGCAGGGCTCGCTCCAAGCGGGCATTGTGCAGTCCATGCAGACCCAGCTCGGCCCGGTCCACACCAAGCACTCCGAGCTCGAACGCGAGCTCCACGTCTGCACCCGCAAGCTGGAACGTGAGCAGCGTCAGCTCAAAGACACCGTCAAGAAGATGGAGGAGGTCCTCGCGATCGCGGAGGCCAAGCTGCCCGCCTTCACAATGCAGCAGCTGGCGGAATGGGACCGCCCTCCTGAGCCCACTGTCTTTTCTTGTGGCAGCCCTGGCGTCTTCACCGCCGACGCCCTCAAGACTGCTGTGGCTCAATGGTTCGCAGACGCAGGTGTGCCCATCGACTGCACGCGAGTTGTCGGCTCGGAGGCTCCCAACAAACGCTTCAACATACAGATCGAGGGAGGTGCCGAGGCCGCCGCCCGCGCCTTGGCGCTCACAAGGTGCCTTAAGGTCAGCGGCCGCTGGCGCAACTTCGTGGTCCACAACGCCGCTAACCAACCGCAGCCGCTATACGTCAGCGGGGACAAGAGCCCCAAAAACGTCCGACGCGAGGTGCAGTCCAAGAAGCTGCACGCCCTCCTCGAACACGATCGCCCTGACCTCCAATGGAAGGTCAAGCGGGCAACCGGCACCATCAGCGTTGACGCAGTCCCCGTCTGCGAGCTCCAGGTGGGCGCCATGGACGAGCCGACCTCCATCATCTGGAACCCGCACACCATCGAACGCTACAACATCGACTACGTCAAGTACCGCTCGCAATTCGCCAACATGTTCACCACCACCTCGACAGACACGTCTGGGTGGTATTCCTGATGCAAGATGGTGTGCGTGGGCAGCTGGCGCGACGCCGCCACATCCTGCCCGAGGCCTACACGTCGTCACGTGGAACGCCGGCTCCTTTCTGTGTTCCCGCAAGCGGCGGCGACTGCGGAAACTTCGTCACATTGCCCCCTTCCTACGCCAGCGCGCCATTATTGTTCTTCAGGAAGTTAGAGGGTCACGTCAGCTGTTGATCGGGTCCTTCAAACAGGTCACCTCGGAATATGATGTACACTTCTGTGCTGCCCCATTGCATGAGGATGGCTCGCCCGCGGGATACGGAGGAGTGGCAGTCCTCGCCCCGCACTCGGCGGCCGATGCGATCGCGGCGCTGACTGCGGAGGACCGGCCCCAGCAGTGGCAAGACATCGTCGTGCCTGGCCGGGTGCAGGTCGTCCACATCCATAACCCCATGTCCAATGCCAGCATGCGCATTATTAACGTTCACAATTTTGACTTCACGGCTCCGCAGCTGGCCGCCACCGCGGCTGCGTGGCACGCTGCTGCATGTTGGGCCGCCGAGGACGTGGAGAAACGGACGTTCATCGCGATCGGCGACTTCAATTTGAACGCGTCGCAGACGGCCTCCTACATCCATCCTGCACCTGGGCAGGCCCGCCGGCCAGCCGTGCGCTACCGGCAGCATCCGCGACAGTGGAAGGACATGCTCGATGACCAGATGGTCGAGGTCACCAGCGAGCTCCCTACGAGATACGACAAGACGACGGTCACGGCCACTTGCATAGATCGTGCATTAGTGTCGCTGCCGCCGCAGTTTTTGGAACAGCTCGCGTGCGACTTTGAGGTTCATCGCGAGGCGGCCAGCTACGCAGAGTGGAATCTCAGTGACCATGCCGCTGTTGTTCTTCGCCTCCGGCCCAAACAGCACGTCCCCCCTGACGAGCAGAGCATCCCGCCGTGCATATTCAAGGCGCCGCTGTACGCGAAGACTCTGGACACTCTGCTGACGGCGCTGGACGCGGTCATCCTGCCTCCCGAGCTGCGCCTCGAAGAGACCAAGAGGACGATGAAGGAGGCCGCCATGATCACGCGGGACACTCTTTCCAGGATCCCTGAGGGCACCGAGCGCGGCGAGCCTGCTGCACTCGAGGCGCGCCGGCAGACGCGCTCCGCAGCATCGCCCGCACCATCTGGCGTCAAGACGTCTGGCTGGCGCGCCGCCTATCTGCCAACGCGTCGCTGGGGGCACAGTTCCTCAGCTTCGACTCCGACAGCGTCTCCCTCGCCGACCCTGCCGCGCTTGAGGAGGCCATCGTGTCCACAAATGCGAGGTGGCACGAGAAGCAGGTCCGCGCTGCAGCGTGGCGCGTGCGGAACAACAGCCAGCCCGAGAGCGAGGAACAGCTCCAGCGCCGCGAGGCTGCCGCGCGCCGCCGTGCCGCGCTCTGGGCACCGTTCCGGAAGCGGCTCGTGCTTCGCGGCCTGCACGTTCAGGGCGCTGGCTTAGCCGGGTACGTCGCCAGGCAGCCTGGCGAGATAGCCGACGTATTGGTCAAGCACTGGTCCGCCGTCTTCTTCGGCGAGGACACCTGCGACGCCGACATCGACCGTTTCTTGGGTGCGTCCCTGCCCGTTCTTCCATGCATGGACCTGCCTATCCCGTCGCAGGCGCAACTGACTGCCGCCTTCAAGCGTGCACGCCGCGCGGCTCCTGGGCCCGACGGCTTGCCAGTGGATGCATGGCTAGCGTGCCCACGCGCGATGGAGGCCGTCTACCCCATGCTGTCGAAGCTCTTCGACGGCAGCATGGTTGCGCCGGGCCTGAACTTCAGCGACTTTGCTTTCTTGCTGAAGGGCTCCGCCGAAGCCGGGCGCAACGACCTCGTCGACTGCGTCCGCCAGCCCGGCCAAACCCGCCCCCTGAGCCTTAAGAACCAGGACGCAAAGGCCCTCGCAGCAGCTACCAACTGGAATCTGAGAGTTGTCGCCGAAAAGCACGCCCATACCTCGCAACAGGGATTCGTGGCCGGCCGGAACTTCGCGAAGCACATCGTGCAGATGGACTGTGAGGCACGCGCCGCCTCGCTCGACCCTTCCGCGCCTACGCAGCACTCAGTTTTCCTCAGCTTTGATTTTGCTTCGGCTTTCCCGAGCCTCAGTAGGAAATACTTAGGAAAGGTCCTCGAGCGTTTCAACCTCCCTCTCGGCTATCGCCTGGCCGTCAGTGGCCTATATTCGCACATGATAGGTTTTGTCCGGATCGGCGGTCGACGAGAAGTCGCGCTTCCCATCTTGTAGGGAGTCGCGCAAGGTTGCCCATTGAGCGGCACTCTCTGGGCTCTTGGGCTTGATCCGTTTCTTCGCCTCCTGACTCGCGCTCTGTCCTCGCCCCCCCCCCTGCTGCCCCCTCTCCCTCCTCTCGCCCAGGCCAGCGTGCAGGGTGAACAATTGCCCGAATGTCCGCCCCGCCGCAGCCGGCCCCTCGCGCTACGGAGGACTCGGGAACGCTCGGGGCCTGTGCGGATGATATTGGCATGGTCCTCCGCCAGCTTGCGCGCGTGCGAGAATTGGAGCCGCATTTTTCACAGGTGCGACGAGTCGCTTCCCTTCGCTTGCAGCCGATAAAATGCGTTCTCGCCCCCCTCTGGACTACTCTCACCCCCGACCTCGCCGAACAGCTTCGGGCGGAGCTGCGAGGCTGGGCTCCCGGATGGGCCACTTTTCAAATTTGTGGGAAGGCCAAATATTTCGGGACGTGGCAGGGCCCCGAGGCCACTCTTGCTGATGAGTGGCAGGCTCCCGCAATGAAGTGGGGTGCTAGGTGCACGGAGCTTGGTGAGCTGCAGTCGTCAGCCGCCCTAGCATCGCGATTGTACAATTCTGCGGTGCTTACTTGCACGTCATCTGTGGCACAGTTCTTTCCGGTCGATAAGGCTTTGAACGATCGTGAGCTTTGGGGTCTCCACAAGGCCCTCCACCTCCCTCCGAACTCGTTCTCTCGCTCCGAGTTCCTCTCTTTGGCCAATTGGTCTCCTTCCCCTACCCCCACCTCTCTACTCACGAATGCCATGGCGTGCGCATGGAGGTGCGCGTCCGTTACGCTGGACACGATTTGGGGGCCGCTGCATCGGCGATTGGAGGTCGCCGCTCAGGAGTCTCTGAGCCTTCCCGCTCTCAGCAGTGGCACGTGGTGTGCACCGTGCTGGGCCCGCAAGCAGGCCATTGCGCGCATGGTTTTCTTGTCCGACCCCCATCCGGCTCAGGGAGCGGTGGGATTTGGTGCGGGGCATCTTGAGCCGGGCTCCACCCATGGTGCGATGGCCACACCTCGAAACGATTGCGGGGGGGTGGACGACCACTCACCGCTTGCACGTCACGGACACCAAGTGGAGCTGCATTTTCGGGTGCCCTCAACCCGATCGCATTGCACACTATTTGACGTGCCCCCGCCTCACCCATCTCGTTTGTCGTCCTCGAGCTGTCGTCTCGTCGTGCCCACTCCTCCGCCTCGGGCTTGGCCTTCCTGTGCAATATCCCGCGTATGACCTCACCCGGGAAAATGCCATTTTAGCTACTGCCCTCAGCTTCTATATATACCACGTGGCCAAAGATATGGCCTCTCATCAAGACGGGCGCCCTTTTAACTCTGCCCAACAGCTAGATGCCCTCCAAGCGGTGCTAGCAAAGATGCCCAACAATTACTCGATTCTTCCGCCGCCGCCTGGATCGGCTAGGCCTTACCCCTGGCTGAAGCTCACGAGGCGTTGAGTGCCCTGAGACCCGTGGACCCGTGGGGTACTGGCGCTCCTCCTCCTTCTCCTCCTCCTCCTCCATTCTTCCTCGTTATAAATGCGTAACTTTTCCCTGTCGCACCCCGAAGCCAGTTTTTAGGGCGGGCTGGGCGTTTTGCCCGAGACTTCCTCACCACTTTTGACCCTGAAGCTTAAACGCTGGCAACAGCTTCGCTGATTGAGGGCGGTTGGTTTTCAAAATGTGGCTCTCGCCCCAGCGGCGCGCACGTTCATTTAAACACTTGCAAGAGCTTCACGGATTGAGGGCGGGTGATTTTCAAAATGTGGCTCTCGCCCTAGCGCCGCGCACATTCGTTTTGACATTTTGCAAGAGCTTCTTGGATTGAGGACGGGTGGTTTTCAAAATGTGGCTCTCGCCATAGCGCCGCGCACATTCATTCTAAACATTTGCAAGAGCTTCACGGATTGAGGGCTGATCCTTTTCAAAAATATGGTTCTCGCTTTAGCCACGCGCACATTCTTGTTTAAACATGCAAGACTTTCACGGATTCCCACAATCGGCGTACCAGAAATGGTGTTCTGAAGGGTTCACGATTTTGAATGAGGGCGCAACAGTTACGATTTACGATGATTCGCGGAGTTGAGGTCACAGGAATGGCGTTTTGGCACGATTCTGGATCGTCAGCACACAACTGTCAGGTTCGTCTGTGGCGTTGGAATGCCGAGAATAATTGTTTGGCATGCTTCAGGGTCTTCGAACGGTTGTCTTCCAATGAGGTAGGTCCCTCTTTAGGAATGAACCGTTGTAGGGGCATATGAAGAAGGAGCTTGGAGGGAGGGTTTATTCCAACATCGTTGGTGACTCTTGGGTTTACACTGGTTCTTCTCCTCCTCCTCTCCTCCTCCTCCTCCTCCTCCTCCAGGCTGGCTCAGATCCGTTTACCGTCGCTTATCTGGCCGCTTCGCACGGCTGGGTAAGTTGCCCAGGTTCCCTTCGCATCCTTGTCTCTTTGGCCCCCCCCCCTTTAGTCACGTTCGCTGGCCAGTCCTCCAAAAGGCTTCAACTCGGGTGTCCAAGGGAATCGCATCCTTACCGCGCAGCCCTATGGTCCTGTCGCCCTGTGCATGCCCTCCTAGCCGCTGCCAAGAGGGTCGATACATACCATCCCAAGAGGCCCGGGGAGCTGACGCCAGCGTCAAAGCTGCACATCGATTCCGGGGCGGAGCCCGGAGGCGCCCGGCCGGCTCAGCCCGGTAGGACCATCGTTCGCCTTGGCTCCTATGGAGGGCACGGGGCAGGGGGGGGCGGGTGGTGGGTGGTACCTGGTCTACCTCTGCATTGGCATTCTCGAAAAGCTGCCGCCCCTGCCGCCGACCCCAGAAAGTGATATGGGGTCGGCGGATCAGGTAGTGGGCTTGCGGTGGAGGGCTCCGTGGGGCCACCAAAGGTAACTGGTCAGAACGGTGCGACTGATAATAACGATAAGGATGATGCTGATGACGATGATAATGCTGATGGAAGGATGAATATGAATATGATGATGCTGATGATGATGATGCTGCTGCTGCTACTGCTGATGATGATGATGATGGTGGTGGTGGTGGTGGTGATGATGACTGTCGCCCATATGGCACGAGCGCAGGCTTGGCGACAGGTGCCGTCCCATCGGAGCACCCCCTCGTCCTGCAGCCATACGCAGTTGACCAGGCCCTGAACGGCCACTGCCTGATGAGGGCGGCAGGCAGTCTGCTGGCAGCGCTATCTTCCATACGAGGAGAGCAGGCACACGACCTGGTGCAGCCACAGTCACATGTCTGGCGCATGATGCACTACAACCCCCTCGCGGCCACAGCGGGGGATCGTCTGGAAGAGATTGAATTTGAATGTTCAAATTTTGATGCGATCACGCTCGTGGGCACACAACGGAGAACCACAGAGATAATGGAGCAATCAATCTCAAGCAGCGGCAATAGATGGCGTATTGATTCAGGCTGGTCTGCGGGCTCCATGACTAACAGGTCCGCGGGCATGCTTACTTCCTTTGGGGCCAAGGTACGACAGAAACATTTGCGCAAAGTACAAGTTCCACCAGCTCATCTTGCTGGACGGGGGCTGGCCGTTCACGTACCGCCGAGCCCGTGGGACTTCACGGTGATTGGAGCATATTACCCACCATGGCCCACACCAGTGAAGGCAATGCAAGTATATGACAAAACGGTTACTGCCCTAACGGACTGGCTTGATCGCGTTAACAGTTCGACACCGTCCCGCAGCGTTCCCATCATTGGGGTGGATCAGAATGACGGACTTGGCGAGGACTACGACACGGCATTTGGCGGCGAATCTTGTGTGCATACAGCAGCAGTTCTCCCCGCTGGTGCACGCCGCGAGCACGCAGCAGGCAAACTATGCCGCGAACTCATGGAGAGACACTTCTTATATGCGCCCACGACTGGGAGTGACACGGCCACATGGTATGGAAATGACGGCGTCTCATCGATTGTGGACTACATGGTTATACTTCAGGCACTTTCACAGATGACACGTACCAGTGGCACACTCCTCCGCAGATAGAGCAGCATCTTGAGCAGCACGCGGACGAAATCATCGTGCTCATCAATCAGGCGTTCCCCGACCCGCTGTTCGAGTATCTGGTATCCTTGATGATAAGGTGGGGCGAGGAGTTGTTCACACGCCAGTCTCACTATGACGACCCCGAGTATCAGAAGCGAAAGGAGCGGCGATAATTTCTACTCAAGCATCGGATGAATAAGCGAGCGCAGTTCGACGCGAACATGACTAAACAGGACAAGGATGAATTGGAGATTGAGCTGCAGGCGCTCTCGCTCCTTGTGAAGACGCTATTCCGGGTGAAGACGCTATTCCGGGTGAAGACGCTTTTCCGGGTGAAGACGCTATTCCCTGTGAAGACGCTGTTCCGGGTGAAGACGCTATTCCTCGTGAAGACGCTATTCCGGGTGAAGACGTTCTTCGGGGTGAAGACGCTATTCCCTGTGAAGACGCTGTTCCGGGTGCAGGCGCTATTCCCAGTGAGTTCTATTCCCTGTGAAGACGCTATTCTGATTGAAGACTCTATTCCCCGTGAAGACGCTGTTCCCCGTGAAGACGCTATTCCCCGTGAAGACGTTATTTAATCGCTTCGCTCATTCCGCCGGCCCATATTGTCGCACCGTTGTGGGCTAGCCGAGTTTGGGGGCCTCTTGGGGGCCGTTTTTGGGCCTCTTGGGGCCTCTTTTGGGCCTCTTGGGCGCCTCTTGGGGCGTCTTGGGGGCCTCTTGGGGGCCTCTTGGGGCCTTTTTGGGGCCTCCTGGACGCCTTCTGGGGCGGAGGGCTCGATTTTTCAGTTCTCGGTTCACCTCTTGAGCCCCTCTTGGGCCCGTCTTGGGGCCTCTTGGTCCGTCTTGGGCGGCACTTGGGCCGTCTTGGGGGCCCTCCTGGGCCGTTCCGGGGCCGTCTTGGGAGCCTCGTGGGCCGTCTTGGAGCGGTCTTGGGGGCCTCTTGGGCCGTCTTGGAGCGTCCGGAAACCGAAAAAGCCAGAACGCAAAAAACATCGAAAATTAGCCTGGCGAAGGACCCAACCATATGCAGCTGCGAGTACCGCACGGATATGAGACGAAGGAGGGGGCACGCAAACTAGGCCCCTCTTCTCATAGGCACCGCGCCACTGGGGCCTTCGGTGGAGCTCCCTATGGGGCCACGAAACGTGTGAGGGTGTGCTGGGTGGTGGGGAGGCATGCGGACCCTGCCACTGGGGCCTTCGGTGGAGCTCCCTATGGGGCCACGAAACGTGTGAGGGGTGTGCCGAAATGGGTGGTGGGGAGGCATGCGAACGCAGCCACTGGGGCCTTCGGTGGAGCTCCCTATGGGGCCACGAAACGTGTGAGGGGTGTGCCGAAATGGGTGGTGGGGAGCCACTGGGGCCTTCGGTGGAGCTCCCTATGGGGCCACGAAACGTATGAGGGGTGTGCCGAAATGGGTGGTGGGGACGCATGCGAACGCAACCACTGGGGCCCCTTCGGTGGAGCTCCCTATGGGGCCACGAAACGTGTGAGGGGTGGGCCGAAATGGGCGAGGGGCGGCATGCCAACTCTGCCACTGGGGCCTTCGGTGGAGCTCATTATGGGGCCACGAAACGTGTCAAGGGTGTGTCGACATGGGTGGCGCGGACGCATGCGAACCCTGCCACTGGGGCCGTCGGTGGAACTCCCAATGGGGCCACGAAACGTGTGAGGGGTGTGCAAAAGTGGGTGGGGGCGGCATGCGAACCCTGCCACGGGGGCCTTCGGTAGAGCACCCTATGGGGCCACGAAATGCGTGAGGGGTGTGCCAAAGTGGGGTGGGGGCGGCATGCGAACCCTGCCACTGGGGCCGTCGGTGGAGCTCCCTATGGGGCCACGAAACGTGTGAGGGGTGTGCCAAAGTGAGATGGGGGCGGCATGCGAACCCTGCCACTGGGGCCTTCGGTGGAGCTCCCTATGAGGCCACGAAACGTGTGAGGGGTGTGCCAAAGTGGGGCGGGGGCGGCATGCGAACCCTGCCACTGGGGCCTTCGGTGGAGCTACCTATGGGGCCACGAAACGTGTGAGGGGTGTGCCAAAGTGAGGTGGGGGCGGCATGCGAACCCTGCCACTGGGGCCTTCGGTGGAGCTACCTATGGGGCCACGAAATGCGTGAGGGGTGTGCCAAAGTGGGGTGGGGGCGGCATGCGAACCCTGCCACTGGGGCCGTCGGTGGAGCTCCCTGTGGGGCCACGAAACGTGTGAGGGGTGTGCCAAAGTGAGGTGGGGGCGGCATGCGAACCCTGCCACTGGGGCCTTCGGTGGAGCTACCTATGGGGCCACGAAACGTGTGAGGGGTGTGCCAAAGTGGGGTGGGGGCGGCATGCGAACCCTGCCACTGGGGCCTTCGGTGGAGCTCCTATGGGGCCACGAAACGTGTGAGGGGTGTGCCAAAGTGGGGTGGGGGCGGCATGCGAACCCTGCCACTGGGGCCTTCGGTGGAGCTCCCTATGGGGCCACGAAACGTGTGAGGGGTGTGCGGAAATGGGAACTAATGGCGATGGCGATGATGATGATGATGATGATGATGATGATGATGATGATGATGATGATGATGATGATGATGATGATGATGATGATGATGATGATGATGATGATGATGATGATGATGATGATGATGATGATGCTGGTGGTGATGATGACAGGATGGTTGGGAAGCAATGGCGATGGCGATGATGATGACGATGATGATGCTGGTGGTGATGATGACGAGGATGATGATGATGATGAAGATGAGGATGATGATGACGACGATGAGTATGATGACGGCGATGGGAGGAGGGAGGAGGGGGGAGAGGAGGAGGAGGAGAGGAGAGGAGAGGAGAGGAGACGCGGGGCGCTGTCTCTTCAAAACGAGGACCCAACACCACAGGATGGTTGGGAAAAACAATGAAAATTAACGTTTTTGGCCTCTTGGGGCCCTCTTCGGAGGCCTCTTGGAAGGCCCTTGGGGCGTCTTGGAGGCCTCTTGGGCTGTCTTGGGGCCCTGTGGGGCGTCTTCGGGCGATCTTTGGCCGTCTCGGGGCCCTCTTGGACCGTCTTGGAGGCTTCTTGGGGACCTCTTGGCCCGTCCTGGGGCCCTGTAACAGGGCTCCGGCATCTCTGGCCCGACCTTGCTGGGGACTTGCCGGGACCTTGCCGGGGACTTGCCGGGACCTTGCCGGGGTACTTCTCGTCCGGGGACCCCCAGGGGCCGCCCCGCGCGCGCGAACTAGAAAAGACTCTATTCCCCGTGAAGACGCTGTTCCCCGTGAAGACGCTATTCCCCGTGAAGACGTTATTCCCGGTGCTATTCTGGGTGAAGACGCTATTCCGGGTGAAGACGCTGTTCCGGGTGAAGACGCTATTCCTTGTGAAGACGCTACTCCTGCTAAAGACGCTATTTCCGCTGAAGACGCTATTCCAGGTGAAGACGCTATTCCGGGTGAAGACGCTATTCGGGGTGAAGGCGGTGAAGACGCTGTTTCGGGTGAAGACGCTATTCCTGGTGAAGAGGCTATGTCGCTATTCTGGGTGAAGATGCTATTCCGGGTGACGACACTATTCCTTGGGAAGACGCTTTTCCGGGTGAAAACGCTATTCTGGGTGAAGACGCTATTCCCAGTGAAGACGCTGTTCCGGGCAAAGACGCTATTCCCCGTGAAGATGCTCCTTCTCTTCACCAGGCCCAGTATTCAACATGCTCCCCTCCCAAGTGTAATTTGACAATGCTATTTTACTTGCGCTTCCCGTGCCTACTTCAACGCGCGCCCCACTGCTGTGCGACACCCTCTTCTATGCAAGACCCCTCCCCAAATTGATAAAACAAATCCTTAGTGCTTGACATGCCCCATATGCTGTGCAACACCCTCTTCTGGGCAAGACCCCTACCTGAGGACCCCTTCCCAAGTTGATTACGAAAGAATCCATGGTGGTTGACGTGCCCCATCTGCTGTGCGGCACCCTCTGCTAGGCAGGATTCCTCCCCAAGTTGATAAAACAAGCCCGCGATGTTAGACGTGCCCCATGTGTTGCGCGGCGCCCTCTGCTAGGCAAAACCCCTCCCCAAGTTGATAAAAATTATTCCGGCGAAGGACCCAACCATGTGCAGCTGTGTGTAACGCAGGTGTGGGTATCGTTCTCGGTGAACCTCCCTCTGGGGCCACGACGCGTGTGACGGGGGTGCCAAAATTGGCACGGGTACGCCATGCGGACGCTGCCACCGGAACCGTCGTTGCAGCCCCATTTGAGGCCACGAAACGTGTGAGGGGTGCGCGGAAATGTAGGGTGGAACCACGTGCGGGCGCTGCCACCAGGGCCTTTGGTGGCCGCGAAACGTGGAAACGGTGTGCCGAAGTGGAGAGGGAACTGCATGCGGAACCTGCCACTGGGGCCCTGAGTGGAACACTCCATGGGGCCACGAAACGTGTGAGGGGTGCGCCGACATGGAGGGGGGACTGCATGCGGACCTGCCACGGGGGCCTTGGGTGGAGCACCCTATGGGGCCGCGGAACGTGCGAGAGGTGCGCGGAGATGGAGGTGGAACTGCATGCGGACCCTGCCACTGGGGCCTTCGGCGGAGCACCCTATAGGGCCACGAAACGTGTGGTGAGGGGTGCGAAGAAATGGGGATGGAACTGCCTGCGGACCATGCCACTGGGGCCTTCCGCGGAGCACCCTATGGGGCCACGAAACGTGTGAGAGGTGCGCGGCGGAACACCCAATGGGGCCACGAAACGTGTGAGGGGTGCGCCGAAATGGAAGTGGAACTGCATGCGGACCCTGCCCCTGGGGCCTTCGGTGGAGCACCCTATGGGACCACGAAACGTGTGAGGGGTGCGCCGAAATGGAGGTGGAACTGCATGCGGACCCTGCCGCTGGGGCCTTCGGTGGAGCTCCCTATGGGGCCACGAAACGTGTGAGGGGTGCGCCGAAATGGAGGTGGAACTGCATGCGGACCCTGCCACTGGGGCCTTCGGTGGAGCACCCTATGGGGCCACGAAACGTGTGAGGGGTGCGCCGAAATGGAAGTGGAACTGCATGCGGACCCTGCCACTGGGGCCTTCGGCGGAGCACCCTATGGGGCCACGAAACGTGTGAGGGGTGCGCCGAAATGGAGGTGGAACTGCATGCGGACCCTGCCACTGGGGCCTTCGGTGGAGCACCTTATGGGACCACGAAACGTGTGAGGGGTGCGCCGAAATGGAGGTGGAACTGCATGCGGACCCTGCCGCTGGGGCCTTCGGTGGAGCTCCCTATGGAGCCACGAAGCGCTGTAATGGGTGGGTGAAACGCAGGGAGGAGGGAGGAGAGGGAGGAGGAGGGAGGAGGAGGGGGAGGAGGAGGAGAGGAGGAGGACGCGGGGCACCGTCTCTTCAAAACGAGGACCCAACACCACAGGATGGTTGGGAACAAATCCTTGGTGGTATTACTGGGCGGCGCCCTCTGCTAGGCAAGACCCAAATTGATTGAAAATGAACGCTTGGTGCTAGACGTGCCCCATTTGCAGTGTGGCACCTTCTCCTGGGCAATGGCCCTCCCCAAGTTGCTTTAAAAAAATCCTTGGTGCTAGACGTGCCCCATCTGCAGTGTGGCACCCTTTGTTGGGCAATGGCCCTCCCCAAGTTGATTAAAAAAGAATGCTTGGTGCTAGGCGTGCCCCACCTGCTGTGCGGTATCTTCTGCTAGGCAAGACCCCTCCCCATGTGGATTTCAACAAACATCCTTGGTGCTAGACGTGCCCCATCTGGTGAACGGCACCATCTGAAAGGCAAGACCCCTCGCCAAGTTGATTTAAACATAATATTTGGTGCTAGACGTGCCTCATCTGCTGTGTGGCACCGTTTGTTAGGCAATGGCCCTCCCCAAGTTGATCAAAAAAAGAAGGAAATTCCTTGGTGCTAGTCGTTCCCAACCTGTTGCGCGGCACCTTCTGATGGGCACCTTCTGCAAACATAATCCCTGGTGCTAGACATGCGTTTTGCTGTGCGGCACCCTGTGATAGGCAAGACCCCTCGCCAAGTTGATTAAAAAAGAATCCTTGGTGCTAGCCCCTTTGCTGTGCGGTACTCTCTGATTGGCAAGAGCCCTCCCCAAGTTGATTACACACTAATCATTGGTGTTAGGTGTGCCCCACCTGCTGTGCGGCACGAGAAACTTCTCAAGAGACCCCAGAACGAACATCCAGGAGGCCTTGGGCCTGCAACCCAGCCCCCATCGGGTGGCGGCGGCCGGCGGCGGCGGGGGCGGCCGACGAGAACAGGTTTCTCGTCGGGCTCTTGGAAGCTGCTTTGAAGCCTCCTGGGGGGCCGTTTTGGGGCCTCCTAGGGCCTCGTTTGGTCTTCTTGGGGGCCTCATGGGGCCTCCTGGGTGTTTCTCGAGGCCTCCCGGGACCTTCTTGAGGCGGAATGCCCCAGGAGCCCGCAGTATGGATCCGTTGGAAGCGTGTCACCGGTGCGGCGCGGTCCGGGCGGCTTCACAATCTTTGTTGTGATTAACGTATGTGCTTGTAGATTGGTCCTTTCCTGGGGTTTCCTGGGGCCTCCGGAGCTTCTTGCGGCTTTCTGAGGCTTCCTGGAGTCTCTGGAGCCTCTTGGGGCCTCCCGGGGCTCCCCGGGGCTTCCTGGGACCTCCTGGTGCCTTCTGGGGTTGTCTTGGCCCCTCCCGGTGCCTCCTGGAGCTGTCTTGGCCCTCTCCTGGGGCGCGAATCCTTTGTGTTAAACGTATGTGCCAATATATTGGCCTTCTCTTGGGGCACGAATCCGTTGTGTTTCACGTATGTGCCTATAGATTGGCCTACTCTTGGGGCACGATTGTTTAGTGTGTTTACGTGCGTGCTTATAGTTATATATATATATATATATATACTAGAACCACGCGCGCGCTTCGCGCGCGCTTAGGTTCTGTCGAGTCACAGACCAGGAATCGTTGTGAGAAGAAATTGGTGACGCGAAGTCGAAGCCAATGTGGCGTTAATCTAGCGGCCCATATCGGGCAAAAATCGGCAATCTGGCGGGGGAGCCAGCGAGGTAACAACCTGGCCACGCCAGAGTGGCGCTGGATCCCAAGGCAATCTGTTAGTCTGGCCTTCGGCTACCCAGGAGAAGGGCGAGACTCCCTCCTTCTCCTCCCTCCTCCCTCCTCCCTCCTTATCCTCCTCCTGCTCCTCCTCCTCCTCCTCCTCCGCCTCCTCCTCCTCCTCCTTCTCCTGCTGCTCCTCCTCCGGGTGAACTGGATGCATTGGGGGGCCATATGAGCGAACCGTTAGAACCGTTATTTCCACGACCGAAGCTGAGTCCAGGCAAGGATCTGCTCTCTCAAGCCCGCACGCGGCATTGACAAAGCAGGCAAGTTCCAACCGCCCTGATCGGTTAGAGCGAGGAGGGGGAGGAGGAGGACGCGGAGGAGGAGGAGGAGGAGGAGGAGGAGCAAGAGTACGTTGAGGAGGAGAAGGGCGTTACTTGACTCTCGTGCCAGCTGCGCGCGGCTCTCTGCGCAAGGGATGGCGATATGAGAATATATTTAGCTTGCCTGGGGATGCCCCTTCTGCCTCCTCCCTTCTCTCTCATGAGCATGGCCTCGTCCCTGTCGTCCCGCTTGCTAGTCCTCCTGCCTGAATCCTGCGTCCTCCTCCTCCTCCTCGTTCTTCTCTCCCTCCTCCTCCTCCTCTTTCCCCACTTGCCACCTCCACCACCACCACCACCGTATCTTCCGTTTCCTCACTGCCCAAGCCGCCACACGACAGAAGGCACGCGACAGCTCTCAGCGCGGCCAGTTATCTGGCAATCCGCCCCCGCCGACGCAAGGTGTAAGCGCGACGCCATATCTGTAGTGGTGCATGATATACGTACACGTAAGTGGTCGGAGTGTATGTATGTTTTGAGTTTGGCTGACGTGAGTTTGCGATGTTTGGGGTTTGCGGGATTGCGCCAGCGTGACTGAGAGCACGGGGTTAATCTTCTCGGCGCGGCAACCGTTGCAAGATCTACCGTAAGGATAATGAATCCGCAGCCCGCTCGAGGTGTGCGCGCGTATGAGACATTCAATTGTTTGGTACCTGTGGCTCACCGTGTGTTTTCTCAAGCAGATGGTCCGGTGTGGACACTCGGAAACGGAAGGAATGGCCACATTGTCCCAACCGGCGTCGTTCGACCTGAAGTGTCGGTGGGAGGTCGTGTGTGTGTGACGTTGTAGGGCGGGGGAAATCGCGAAGCGGCGTTGCTCTCTCGAAGTTCGCTGGCCCGGTCAGCAAGGCACTCTGCTGTCTGGTCCGCCATCGCATCGTAGAAGCGAAGCAAGGGCGTTCTGGTAGCTTCGAAGTCGAAGCCAGTCACAATAGGTATGAAGCGTCCTAAACCTCGTTTCGTGGATGGGCGGAGGGGGGCAACTGACGCGTGAACGCCTCCAAGCAGCATGCCCGCGTTCTGGGCATTGCGGCAGAATGTGCCAAAGGCGAACAGATAAGCTAGGCACGCTCGGGTTACCCCTGGCGCCGCGTAAGTCACTGCGACCGCCAGGTTGCACAACATCAGAGGCCAGTCAGTGTCCGCTCGCTTCGCATTGGAAGCTACCGCGCACTGGAAACAAGTCGGCGCGATGGCAGCCAGAGGATACAATCCTTACTATACGGTCCTCGTGGCGCGTCGTCGACGACGTCGCTGCAACCGTCGCCGTGGTCGTCGAGCTGCCAGCGCCGACGTCGACATCGTCCGCCGCGTCGGCGTCCAGGTCGTCGAGAGGGAAACATAAGAAAGCGGAACAGCGATTCACGTGACTTCGACGTCGAACGCTAGGAAGGAAGGAAAGGGATGACAATCGAAAAGAAAAACTAACGTTGACGACGAGAGGGAAGAAAGGGCGAACATGGCGGAATGGCGGCGGCCGACGCAGTGTTTGGGAACGGATCTGGTGCGGTGGTTGAGGAAAAGTCCCGCGCCCATCCAGGCGTTCGCCTCAAGGCTGCTGGAACCAACTCTTCGCTAAAGAACCGCCGACCCTGGCAGGGTCTCCCGGGTTTGCGAGCTCTCGTCCGTCAACGTTACGTCGCCTCCGGAGGTCGTTTATGGCGCAAAGCACCCCACAACGCGGGCCCAAGACTGCTCCGAGAGAGCTCCAAGAAGGCCCCAGGAGTGCTCGAGAGAGCTCCACGGGTGACCACGGGGGCCTTTACCCCCTCCTCCCTCCTCTTCATCCTCCTCCTCCTCCTCCTCCTCCTCCTCGTCCTCCTCCTCCTCCTCCTTCCTCCTCCTCCTCCTGCCTCTCTCCAGGGGAATGAAAACCAGGGGATACCTCACGGAGAGCCCAAAGCTTCCCACAACATGGTCTCAAGACAGCCACGAGAGAGTTCCAAGAAGGCTCCAGGAAGGTTCCAGGTCCGCCCCAGCATCGGTCACGCGAAAGAGTTCTCGCGTGACCGATCTTGGGTCTTTGTTTCAGCCACCTTTGAACTCATAAAGGAATCCACGACGGCTCCAAGACGGCTCCGAAAATGCCCCAAGAGGGACTCAAGAGGGCCCCAAGGGAGCCCAAACATCGGTCACGCGAAAGAGCGTTCGCGCGACCGATACGAGACCCCTTTTTTTCCTACTTGGAGTCCCACTGGGGGTCGAAAGTGGCCCCAAAAGCCACTCGAGAGAGTCCTAACAGGACCCCGAGGGAGCTCCAAGGTCGCCCAAGAGCGACCCAACAGGGTTCCAAGAGGGCTCCAACATCGGTCACGCCAAAGAGTTCCTGCGTGACCGATCTGAGGATTTTTTTCTGCCGTCTTCGACATCCGGTGGGGGCCGAAACTGGACCCAAGAGAGGCTCCAGAGAGCCCTAACAGAACCTCAAGAGGGCTCCACGGGTGCCCAACACGGCCTTGAGGAAGCTTTGAAACCCCTCCCGTAAGGGCTCCATGTCGAGAGGGGTGCGGCCCACGCGCTCTCGGCGGCGGCGGCGGCAAAGTGTGCCTCGAGACGGCCACTGCGTTCAGACTCCGGAGAGGGGTCCGACTCCTCTTCTGCCTCCGCCTCCACCTCTTCCTCTGCCGCCTTCCTCCTGCTCCTCCGCTCCCTCCTCCCCCGCCTCGTCCTCTTCCTCCTGCTCCTCCTCCTCCTCCTCCTCCTCCTCCTCCTCCTCCGGGCGCTCTTGGCAATCTTGGAGCCTTCTTGGGAGCTGTTTAGAGCTCACTCGAGACCTGTTGGGCGCACTTGGAGTCCTTTCGGGTTTCTGTTAGGGCTCTCTCGACGGCCTCGTGGGGCCACTTTCGGCCCCCACTGGGACTCCAAGGTGGCAAAAAAATTGGTCTCGGGTCGGTCACGCGAACGTCCTCCTCTTCCTCCTCCTCCCTCTCCTCCTCCTCCTCCTCCTCCTCCTCCTCCTCCTCCTCCTCCTCCTCCTCCTCCTCCTCCTCCTCGTCTTCCTCCTCATCCTCGTCCTTTCCCGAGCCATACAATAACAACTTGCGTGGAATCCCTCTCGGGCCCATCTTGGGGCTCTCTTGGGCCGCCTGTGGAGCCTCTTGTGATTTTGTGGGGGGCCTCGTCCCGTCGCTCGCTGGGAGTTTGACGTAGCTTCTCGGGAGCCTCTGAACCTGTCGGGGGCCTCCTGGAAGCAGGTTCGAAGCATTTTGGGGGCCGATTTGGGGCTTCTCGGGGCCTCCTTTGGGCCTCTTGGGGGTCTCCTGGGGCCTCTTGAGGGGCCTCCTTGGGGCCTCCTGGCGGCCTCTTGGGGCGGAAGGCTCGAGCTTGCGGTTCGTGGTCCCCCTCTGGGCCCCCTCTTGGGCCCGTCTTGGGGCCCTCTTGGGCCATCTTGGGCGCCTCTTGGGCCGTCTTGGGGCCCTCTTGGGCTGTCCTGGGGCCCTCTTGGAAGCTTCTTGGGCCGTCTTGGGGCGGTCTTGGGCGCCTCTTGGGCCGTCCTGTAACGTCGGAAAGCCCAAAAGGCGACTTTGTGAAAAATGTACGTTTTACGAAGGGAATGGGTCAATTTTTGCGTCTAGGGGCCCTCTTGGGACGCATGTTGGAGGCTTCTTGGGGCGTCTTGGGGGCGTCCTTGGACGTCTGGGGTCTCCTGGGGCCTCTTGAGGGGCCTCCTGGGGGCCTCCTGGCGGCCTCTTGGGGCGGAAGGCTCGAGCTTGCGGTTCGTGGTCCCCCTCTGGGCCCCCTCTTGGGCCCGTCTTGGGGCCCTCTTGGGCCATCTTGGGCGCCTCTTGGGCCGTCTTGGGGCCCTCTTGGGCTGTCCTGGGGCCCTCTTGGAAGCTTCCTGGGCCGTCTTGGGGCGGTCTTGGGCGCCTCTTGGGCCGTCCTGTAACGTCGGAAAGCCCAAAAGGCGACTTTGTGAAAAATGTACGTTTTTACCTAACAGCGAAGACTGATAGGTTTCTAATAGACTAAAAAGAGAGCAGCACATTACTCCACAGGGGGGTCTGGGCAGCCGTTGGGGACGAGTTGGGGTTTGCCGGCGGGGATCGTTTTTCGCATACAGTCAGACACTTTGTGCTCTTCGACCTCCCAGAACTCCATTCCCGGGCCACATTCTGAATGCCCGGAGCCAACTGTAGGCCACTTCGTGCTCTTCGAGTTCCCAGAACTCCATTCCCGGGCCACATTTTGGATGCCCGGAGCCAACTGTAGGCCACTTCGTGGTCTTCGAGTTCCCAGAACTCCATTCCTGGGCATGATTTTGAATGCCCGGAGCCAACTGTAGGCCACTTCGTGGTGTTCGAGTTCCCAGAACTCCATTCCTGGGCATGATTTTGAATGCCCGGAGCCAACTGTAGGCCACTTCGTGGTGTTCGAGTTCCCAGAACTCCATTCCTGGGCATGATTTTGAATGCCCGGAGCCAACTGTAGGCCATTTCGTGTTCTTCGAGTTCCCAGAACTCCATTCCCGGGCCACACTTTGAATGCTGAGGCAGGCTGATGCTGAGGCTGAGGCAGGCAGGCTGAGGCTGAAGGCAGACTGAGGCGAGGCTGAAGGCAGACTGAGGCTGAGGCTGAAGCAGGCTGAGGCTGAGGCTGAGGCAGGCTGAGGCTGAGGCTGAGGCAGGCTGAGGCAGGCTGAGGCTGAGGCTGAGGCTGATGCAGGCTGAGGCTGAGGCAGGCTGAGGCTGAGGCCGAGGCTGAAGGCAGACTGAGGCTGAGGCTGAAGCAGGCTGAGGCTGAGGCTGAGGCAGGCTGAGGCTGAGGCTGAGGCAGGCTGATGCTGAGGCAGGCTGAGGCTGAGGCTGAGGCTGATGCAGGCTGAGGCTGAGGCAGGCTGAGGCTGAGGCCGAGGCTGAAGGCAGACTGAGGCTGAGGCTGAAGCAGGCTGAGGCTGAGGCTGAGGCTGAGGCTGAGGCTGAGGCTGAGGCTGAGGCTGATGCTGAGGCAGGCTGAGGCTGAGGCTGAGGCTGATGCAGGCTGAGGCTGAGGCAGGCTGAGGCTGAGGCCGAGGCTGAAGGCAGACTGAGGCTGAGGCTGAAGCAGGCTGAGGCTGAGGCTGAGGCAGGCTGAGGCTGAGGCTGAGGCAGGCAGGCTGATGCTGAGGCAGGCTGAGGCTGAGGCTGAGGCTGATGCAGGCTGAGGCTGAGGCAGGCTGAGGCTGAGGCCGAGGCTGAAGGCAGACTGAGGCTGAGGCTGAAGCAGGCTGAGGCTGAGGCTGAGGCAGGCTGAGGCTGAGGCTGAGGCAGGCTGATGCTGAGGCAGGCTGAGGCTGAGGCTGAGGCTGATGCAGGCTGAGGCTGAGGCAGGCTGAGGCTGAGGCCGAGGCTGAAGGCAGACTGAGGCTGAGGCTGAAGCAGGCTGAGGCTGAGGCTGAGGCAGGCTGAGGCTGAGGCTGAGGCAGGTTGAGGCTGAGGCAGGCTGAGGCTGAGGCTGAGGCTGAGGCAGGCTGAGGCTGAGGCAGGCTGAGGCTGAGGCCGAGGCTGAAGGCAAACTCAGGCTGAGGCTGAAGCAGGCTGAGGCTGAGGCTGAGGCAGGCTGAGGCTGAGGCTGAGGCAGGCTGATGCTGAGGCAGGCTGTGGCTGAGGCTGAGGCTGATGCAGGCTGAGGGTGAGGCAGGCTGAGGCTGAGGCCGAGGCCGACGGCAGACTGAGGCTGAGGCTGAAGCAGGCTGAGGCTGAGGCAGAGGCAGGCTGAGGCTGAGGCTGAGGCAGGCTGATGCTGAGGCAGGCTGAGGCTGAGGCTGAGGCTGATGCAGGGTGAGGCTGAGGCAGGCTGAGGCCGAGGCTGAAGGCAGACTGATGTTGAGGCTGAAGCAGGCTGAGGGCGAGGCTGAGGCAGGCTGAGGCTGATGCAGGCTGAGGGTGAGGCTGAGGCAGGCTGAGGCCGAGGCTGAAGGCAGACTGATGTTGAGGCTGAAGCAGGCTGAGGGCGAGGCTGAGGCAGGCTGAGGCTGAGGCAGGCTGAGGCTGAGGCTGAGGCAGGCTGAGGCTGAGGCTGTGACTGCGACTGCTGTTGCCACTGCGACTGCCATCGCGAATGCGACCACGACTGCGAGAACAGCAGAATTCTACAACAGGATTCTTATCTGAATCTTAAGGGGAATGCTTCCAGATATGCTCCTACACATCGCTGTTAGGTTGCTTTGCCGGGATAATACGAAGGGAATGGGTCAATTTTTGCGTCTAGGGGCCCTCTTGGGACGCATGTTGGAGGCTTCTTGGGGCGTCTTGGGGGCGTCCTTGGACGTCTGGGGTCTCCTGGGGCCTCTTGAGGGGCCTCCTGGGGGCCTCCTGGCGGCCTCTTGGGGCGGAAGGCTCGAGCTTGCGGTTCGTGGTCCCCCTCTGGGCCCCCTCTTGGGCCCGTCTTGGGGCCCTCTTGGGCCATCTTGGGCGCCTCTTGGGCCGTCTTGGGGCCCTCTTGGGCTGTCCTGGGGCCCTCTTGGAAGCTTCTTGGGCCGTCTTGGGGCGGTCTTGGGCGCCTCTTGGGCCGTCCTGTAACGTCGGAAAGCCCAAAAGGCAACTTTGTTGGAAATGTACGTTTTACGAAGGGAATGGGCAAATTTTTGCGTCTAGGGGCCCTCTTGGGACGCATGTTGGAGGCTTCTTGGGGCCTCTTGGGGGCGTCCTTGGACGTCTGGAGGCCATCTTCAGCATCTCGGAGCCCTGTTGGAGGCCTCTTGGAAGTTTCTTGGGCCGTCTTGGGCGCTCCTGGGGCCGTCTTGTCTGACCGGGGAGGCCTCCGGCAAGCCCCGACGAGCCTCCGGGCCCCCCGGAGCCCACATTTGTGGTCGGGGTCTCGGCCCCGGGCCCCCGGACCCGGTGCGCCGTTATATGTATATATATATATATATATATATATATATTGGCCGTACCATGGAGCGCGAGTCCTTAGCGTGTCACGTGATGCCTAGAGATTTGCCTTTTGGGGGGGCGCGAGTCCTTTCTGTTTTACACATGTGCCTATCTGTTGGCCCTCTCCTGGAGCACGAGTCCTTTGTGTTTCACGTGTATGCCTATAGATTTGCCCTTTCCAGGGGCACGAATCTTTCGTGTTCTAAGTATTTGCTTATAGATTTGCCCTCCCCTGGGGCACGAGCCCTGCGTGTTTTACGTGTGAGCCTATGGATTTGCCCTCTCCTGGGGCACGAACCCTTCGTGTTTTACGTATGTGCCTATAGATTCGCCCTCTCCTGGAGAACGAATCCTTCGTGTCTTACGTGTGTGCATATAGATTGGCCTTCCCCTGGGGCACGAATCCTTTTGTGTTTAACGTATGTTCCAATAGATCGGCCTTCTCTTGGAACACGAATCCTCTTAGTGTTTTACGTCTGTGCCTATATATTGACCTTCTCCTAGGGCGCCAATTTTTTCGTGCTTCACGTGCGTGCTGATAGAGTGGCTGTATCATGGGAGACGAATTCTTAGCGTGATTGGCCCTCTCCTGTGGCACGATCCCTTTCCAGGGGCATGAATCTTTGCCTTTTACGTATTTGCTTACAGATTTGCCATCCCCTGGGGCACGAACCCTGCGAGGCGTCACGACCTTCACCGGGCGTCAGGGGAATAGAGGCTTCAGGCCGAATAGAGGCTTCACGAGCTTCACCGGGCGTCAGGGGAATATAGAGGCTTCAGGCCGAGTAGAGGCTTCACGAGCTTCACCGGCCGTCAAGGGAATAGAGGCTTCGGGCCGAATAGAGGCGTCACGAGCTTCAAGGGCCGTCAAGGGAATAATTAGAGGCTTCGGGCCGAATAGAGGCGTCACGAGCTTCACTGGGCGTCAGGGGAATAGAGGCTTCAGGCCGAGCAGAGGCTTCACGAGCTTCAGCGGGGAACCACCCGGGCCAGGCCCCTGTATATATATATATAGAGAGAGAGAGAGAGAGAGAGTTTGAACTGATTGATGCGAGCTTTTCTGTCCAACCGCCACCTTCTTTGCAACGTCAGTTGCTGTTTTTCATGTTTTCCCCCGCCGCTCGTTTGCTTTGGGATACGGAGTGTTTTCTACTTCTTCTGATGTGATCCGTTGGTGGTGGTGGTGTTGTCGCTTTTGCTTGTTCCTACGAGTGGGGTCATCAGGGGCCATGCTAGGGGGGATGAGCTTAGGGGGGACGCATCGACCCCCGAGCGCCCATGGATCGCCGATAAGGGGCCCGATAGCCCGCCCCGACCAGGAGCGTGAGAAATCGCTATTGGAGGCCTACCGCCGATCCATCGGCAATGTATCGCCGAATCCAGGTCGATGTTCCCCCCCCCCCATGAGCCACTCCTCCCCCACAGGCCTCGGGAGAAATTAGTGAACGCTCATGCCACATTCATCTGTCCATGCCCCCCTCCCAAGCATCAAAGTTGGCGGCGGGTCTCATGATTCGTAAATCGACCGCGGTCTTCCCCGTGCGTGCCAACTTTGATCTTGGGAGAGAGAGAGAGAGAGAGAGAGAGACAGAAACAAAAGAAAGAGAGAAAGAGGGGAAAAAGAGGGGGAGGGGTCCATCCCTGCCCCTCAGGTCAGACAGTCGGACGCCGAACGGGCCCCGCGCCGCTGCGAGAAGGGGGGTCCCGCGCCAGGCGACCAGGCCGCGGAGGCGCCCACCCCCGGCGCGGAGCCGGGGCCGCCGCCGGACGCCGCCGCGGGGTGGCCGCCGCCGAGGCGCGCCGCCGGCCGGGCACACACGTCCGAGGGTCTGGAGGTTTTGGGGCCTCCAGCGCGTCAGAGAAATCTGGACACGCCGTCTTCGCTACGGACACCTGCTGCTCCTGTACTTGCCGCACCCGGTCCGCGGTGCCTGAGGCCCCCTGCGCGCCCCTCCCTCACCTGCCGATTCTCGGCGGTCGGGCCTCTCTCTCCTGCTTCCTCCGCGGCCGTTCTCTGATTTCTCATCTTCTCCGCGCACTCCGCGCTCGGCGCGCCCCGCCGGACCCGTCCCCCACGCCCGCGACCGTTGGCGCCGCCGATTGAACAGTTTTTCGCTTACGGCGAGGGCGTTCGTTAAGGAATGTGCCCAGGAGGCTCCAGGGCCCAGCTGATTCCCTCTATCTGATGAGGGCGGCGGTGGCATCCATGGTTAATCCATGATTGGAGTTCCGCTGGCTTGCTGCCTCTCCGTTTCCAGCAAGCCCAGAGCAGCCCTCACACCTATCCGCGCCTTCGGGGGTATGGTACCCTTCCAGGCACCAAACGCTCTTGGGGGAGATACGGGAGAATAGCCTGTCGCTCCGCCGGTTCTGGCCCACCAGACTTCGGCGCGACGCGCAATCTTCTTTCAGGTCCCCAGGCGCCAACGTCCCGAGCTTTTCCGAGCCTCCCACCCCGCGGTGCGGAGCGACACGCCATCCGTTCGCAGGGGATAGCGTGTCGCTGGGGCCGCCGCGGCGACACGCTAAGCAAAAGCTACCGACTGGGAGGAGGAGCAGTAGCAGGAGCAGCATGAGCACGAGGAAAAGCAGGAGGTGACGAGGGGGACCCCAGGGTTCCCTCCTGAGCCCGTCCAGCGTCGGGGCCCATTCGGGCGCCGAGTGTGCACGGAACCGAGCCTATTCGGTTGCCGAGCGGGCCATCTCCGCACCACCCTGCGGGAGTCGAGCCCGTCCGGCGGCCCATGCGGCGCCTGAGTGGGCTCGGACGCCGAACGGGCTCAGGAGGGAACCCTGGGGGAGGAAGAGGCAGCAGCTTATCTGCCCTGATACGCCCGTGGTGAAACGCAGCACGTACCGTGTTCAGAACATTCGTGTCAACACGTTGTGTGTTCGCTCAACGTATTGACCCACGTTTCGGAGAATGCATTGCGCCAGACCCACGTTTTCAATCTCCGTGTTGAGCTCCGTGTCAACACGCTACGGGTTGCGTATTGCGTGTTATGTAACGGGGCGGCTATGGTCAGCAGAGTGCCGGCAACGCTGCCGAGGGGGCGCAGCGTCCCAGCCTTCCTCCTGCCCAAGACTGGGTGGCCCCTGCCGCATGCTGCGCCGCGAAGGGCGCCCGACCGCCCCCGTGCGGCGGAAACGAGGACGCGGCAGGAGGAGGATGCATGAGGAGGATGGGGAAGGAGGAGGGGGGTTGTAGGAGGAGGACGAGGACTGGGACTAGGAGGAGGAGGAGGACGAGGAGGAGGCATGAGGAGGAGGAGGAGGAGGAGGAGGAGGAGGAGGAGGAGGAGGAGGAGGAGGAGAAGGTAGAGGAGGAGGAGAGGGAGGGGGGGAGGAGGCATGAGGAGCCATGAGAAGGAGGACGAGGAAGAGGAAGAGGAAGATTAATAGGAGGAGGAGGAGGAGGAGGAGGGGGAGGAGGAGGAGGAGTAGGAGGGGGAGGATGGGGAGGAGGAGGAGTAAGAAGACGAAGACGAATAAGAAGAGGAAGATAAAGATGAAGAGGAAGAAGAAGAGGAAGAGGAGGAGGAGGATGAGGAGGAGGAGGGGGATGAGTCGTTAGGAGGCATCAGGAGGCATGAGGAGAAGGAGCAGGAAGAGGAAGTAGAAGAGGAGGAGGAGGAAGGAAGAGGATGAGGATGAGGATGATGATGAGGAGGAGGAGGGGGAAGTACTGGAGGGTACTGGCCCATGCCATACCAGGACCCTGGTTTTCTTCATCCCATGTTCAAGCTCATCGTAGCCTTGACGACGCTGTCTCTGAACAGGACCGTGTTCGTATCCTCGGCAGTGGAATGGCGACACTGCAATTCGCCAAAGAGGCGGCGGGCAAGCATGACCTGGGTCCCACCACCCGCTGAGACACGACGATTGCTCTTGAAGTGTTTCTGGAGCTCTTGATTGGTGCTGGGAGGGTGCTTGCTAGCTGGCCTCCTGCGCGGGAGTACTTTGGCCTCCTGCCCAGGGTCCCTCGGCCCCCTCCTCCTCCCCGCCCCTTTTTCTCTTCCCACACCCCCACCCAGACAGGCAAGGGTTATCGCTTGACCACGTGTATAAAACGCATCGCCCCTTAATGCAGGAGGCAGTGCTCTCAAGAATATCCTCAGTCCCCACTCCCTCACAGATACAATCAATCAGCGCAGAGCCCTTCACCATTCCCTTGACATGTGATGGCTTGATGGGCCGTGATGGGAGCAGCATGCCAAGTATCTACTGCATTCTTTCTAGGGGCTGCAGCATGGGAAGGGGCACCAAGCTCCAACAGCCATGTCTTAGTGAAGACTACCGCAGTCGTCAGAATGTGAGGGGTTCTCTGGCCCCCAGCCCCCCCCCCGGGTCAGCAGTGAGCTCCGCAAGCTCCGCTGGGGCGAAGTGCCTGGGACCACCCTCATCTTCTCAAGAGTCACCCACTTGGGGTGGGTAACGGTCGGAACGTCCAGACCGTTACGCCCATGCCCCACTTGGGGTGATCGATCTCAGGGGATGGGGCAGAGGAGGGGGGACGAGGATCTGAGGATCACTCCAGCGTTCTCTCGCTCACTCTCACTCCGTCGTAAGGCTGGAGGACCCCGCCAGACCCGAAGTGATAGCGGATGGGCCGGCACGCCGGTTTTTCCCAGTGCTTAGGAAGATCACTTCGGCCACGGCGTAAGGCTGGAGGACCCGCCAGACCCGAAATGATAGCGGATTGGCCGGCACGCTTGTTTTTTCCCAGTGCTTAGGAAGAGCACTTAGGCCATGCATCGTGAAACGATGCTCTTGATCATGTGCCGTTTTTTTTCCCTACCTAGGCTCTGCCTAGAAGGGTTCTTACCCTGTGTCTTAAAGGGGCCGGGCAGTGGGAACCGCCCCAGCCGGTTCCCCCAGGATCCGCCCCGCGGTTCCCCCAGTGACGTTCCTTTCGCTTAGCGTTGCTTATCTCATCTTAGCTTAGTTTATTTCATCTTAACTTAGCTTAGCTTCATCTTAGCTGAGGTTTATTCCCTACCTAGGCTCTGCCTAGAAGGGTTCTTACTTTATTCCCTACCTAGGCTCTGCCTAGAGGGTTCTTACTTTGTTTGCTTAAAGGGGCCGGGCAGTGTAAAACGCCCCGGGCGGTTCCCCCAGTCCCCGCCCCGCGGTTTCCCCATCAGCGCCCCCCGGGTTCACCCAGCTTAGCTTAGTTTAGCTTAGCTTAGCTTAACTTATCTCATCTTAGCTTAGTTTAGCTTAGCTAAGTTTAGCTTTGCCTAGCCTAGCTTAGCTTAGCTTAGTTTAGCTTAGTTTATATCCTATTAGCTTAGCTTAGCTTAGCTTGGCTTAGCTTAGCTTGGCTTAGCCTAGCCTAGCCTAGCTTAGCTTAGCTTAGCTTAGCTTAGCTTAGCTTAGCATATCATATCATAGCTTAGCTTACCTTAGCTTAGCGCAGCGCAGCGCAGCATAACGCAGCGCAGCATTAGCACAGCATAGCATAGCATAGCATGGCCAAGCATAGCATGGCATAGCATAGCATAGCATAACGCAGCATAGCTTTAGCTTAGTTTTATCTTAGCTTCAGCTGACCTTTAGCGTAGCTTTAGCTTAGCTGTCGCATATATTTAGCTTAGCTTTAGCTTAGTTGTAGCTTAGCTTTAGCTTAGCTTTAGCTTAGCTTTAGATTAGCTTTAGCTCAGCTTCAGCTTAGCTTCAGCTTAGCTTCAGCTTAGCTTTACCTTAACGTTCGCTTAGCTTTAGCTGAGCTTTAGCTTAGCTTTAGCTTAGCTTCACCTGAGCTTCACCTGAGCTTTAGCTTAGTTTTAGCTGAGCTTCACCTTAGCTTTAGCTGAGATTTAGCTTAGCTTTAGCTTAGCATTAGCTTAGCTTTAGCTTAGCGTCAGCTTAGCTTTAGCTTAGCTTTAGCTTAGCTCTAGCTCAACTTTAGCTTAACTTTAGCTCAACTTTAGCTCAGCTTTAGCTTAGCTTGAGCTTAGCTTTAGCTTAGGTTTAGCTCAGCTGTAGCTTAGCTTTACTGTTACTACTAATGCTGTTTTCCGAGGGGCTCCAACTCCCAGGGAGAGTCGCACTGTGATGATTTTCTGCGCGCCGATACTCTTGATGTTTCGTCGGGGCATTTTCGTCGCGCCAGTGCGAGGGACCTGGCAAGTGTCATGGAGCCGGTGCGCCAGCCGCATGCCACACGTGCAGCTGCAACTGGAACGTCGGACGGGGCTGATGTAGACCCATCACCCGTGAATTGTCTTGATGTGGGGCTCGACTTGGGATTCAATTTTTGGGGCTGGGTCACATCCTTGTCAGGCGCGTGTTTCCTGTGATCGTACGGCCGCGCTTTCCAGTTTTACCAGAGGAGGAGGAGGAGGAGGAGGAGGAGGAGGAGGAGGAGAGGAGGAGGAGGAGGAGCAGGAGGAGGGGGGGAGAGGAGAGAGTAGGAGGGGGGGGGGGGGGGGAGGAGGAGAAGGAAGAGGAGGAGGAGAAAGAGGAAAAGGAAGGAGGAAGAGGAGGAGGTTGAGGAGGAGGAGGAGGAGGAGGAGGGAGGAGGAGGGAGGAGGGGAGGAGGGGGAGGGGGAGGAGGAGGAGGAGGAGGAGGAGGACGAGCTGGATGAG
Source organism: Prorocentrum cordatum (assembly GCA_963575745.1). NCBI lineage: Eukaryota > Dinophyceae > Prorocentrales > Prorocentraceae > Prorocentrum > Prorocentrum cordatum. The sequence goes on from CAUYUJ010011214.1 coordinate 441,822, forward strand.
GAGGAGGAGGAGGAGGGGGAGGAGGAGGAGGAGGAGGAGGAGGAGGAGAGAGCAGGAGGAAGACGAGGACGAGGAAGAGGAAGAGGAAGAGGAACAGGAGGAGGATGATGATGAGGAGGAGGAGGAGGACTAACGCCACAGCGTCACGCTGAGGTTAGTCTAGCGCAAAAGGAGGAGGAGGGGGAGGAGGAGAAGGAGGAGGAGGAGGAAGAAGAGGAGGAGGAGGAAGAGAAAGAGGAAGAGGAAGAGGAAGAGAAAGAGGAATACTGTGGGGGAGAGGAAAGGGAAGAGGAGGAGGAGGAGGAGTCGCTACCATACGCTCCCTGCCGCCGCATATGTACATATATGCATATCCTTGAACATTGAGTTGACCGTTCCCTAGCTGTTTGGGATCAGAGGGAACATAACGCGCGCCCCGCACCCTCTACCGTTCCCTATCCGCTTAGCGGACAGTCGGACCTCATACTTCTACGGCTTTCCCCGTTATCTTGGCCGCCATGGTCTCTCGGGAATCCTCGAGCCCAAGACGTTCCTTGGAACCTATGCTGAGAGCACCAAATTTACTACCTGTACATCCTGATGTGATCGGCCCTGATGGGCTTAAATTGGGTAAAGATGGGTTATCTGGCGAAAGCTCTATTCCAAGGGTGACCGACCATGCTGGTCATTTTGGGGCCATTCAGATTATCTCCCCACAAGAAACACATAATGTGAGAAAGGACCCTGGCCTACCAAAACCAGGAAAATATGATATTCAGGTCGACGGACCAACACCATCGACCTCCCGACGCATCCAATAACGAGAAGGAGACGACGGCGTTCCTATCAACCGTGGACGACAGGATACGCCCCTCCCTGACGACGAGTCGGACGAATAAGAGGAATGGCACGGCGGTAAAAGCCGCCCGCGTAACCCGCTGTCCGATGACGTCGCACAAGCATGCGTCGTGAACTCCAGTTCGTCTGACGAGGAGGGTGCCGTAAATACTCCGAAGAACAAGAAGGAAACCTTCTCCATTTCGAGCTCTTCGGAGACTCTCGAGACGTCCATCCTCGAAGGCACGCCGGCCAGGCAGACTGCGGACCATGTCCAGAGCCCGGCTGGAAAAGCGAACCCTGACGACGACGGTATTCAAGCCGAAAACCAAGGGGCCTCATTCGGGGGGGCCACGATGGAAGCACGACGCGGAAAGACCCCGAGAGAGGATCCGGCAATTATCAAGCTATCGCCGTACGAAAAGCGTCCGGAGACCGAGCACGGTGGTTCGGGTGTCCATGACATGCCCGTTCCAGTCCCAGGGGCCAGACCCCGCGGGATGCAGCTCCTCGATCCCCCGAGCTCAATCTCCCAAAGGTCACGGTCGGGAAAGGGCGGTCGCAGTCGCGCATCGAGGGGCTCACATCAAGGGTCATCCCTCTCGAGATCGTCGGCGTCATTTCATGATAAAAGAAGCCTGTGCACATCGCGGACCAGACTGCGCAGAGGGCTCTGGGAGCTGTTGTCCACGTCGCGCGTCTGACAACCGGCAATGCCAGCAGCCTGTATGTCGAGGCTGTTCATTTCAATGCTCACTGTGTAACCTGAGCTACGTGTGTCTTGATTGTACGTCTCCAAAACAACGCAACCGCCCATTAAAAAAAAACACTAATGGGAGCAACAGCAGGAGATGAGGCAGCAACAACGCGAACAAGAACGCCTTTCCGAAATCGCGACCACGCGCTCAATAATGGCCGACATGGAAGCTAATCAGAAAAGGCCGACCGACATGATTGCACAGAGGGCAGAATATGAAATGCATGAAATCCTCCAGAGAGAGAGAGAGAAGGAAGAGAAGGAAGCAATCCTCCATGAGGCTGCGCTTTCGGCGGGCCGTGAAGCTAATGAGCAGTAGAAGGCCGAACGAGCCGTGGCCGAACAGGCGCGCCAAGGGGAGCTCAAGACAGACAAGCACGACTCGAAGAGGGCATCCGTCTGAAGCTCCAGGAAGCCACAGCATCTCAATAACAGTCGGTCTCCAAGGCGGAACAAATCACCGCGATGTCCATCGCTGAGAAACGCCATCTGGAGGAGGAAGCTGCCAGCGCTCAACAGACGGCTGCCTCGTCTCTCCGCGCCGCGCAGACGATGCAGCCAAAATTGGAGAACGAGGCTGGGGAGTCGCAAGCTGGCGCTGCAAAGATACATGCTGAGCTCAAACTAGTCACGGAATCCGCGTCGGCAATCCGCGGGGGAGCCAGTGGGGAAGCCAAAACACTGTTACAAGCAAGGGCCGAGGCTCTCGCGGAACGCGAGTCGGCTACTCGCCGGGCGGCCGAGCTGAGGTCCATGCATCAACGCGCTCAGCGCGCCGTAGCGACTTCCCAGGCTGGCCATGCCAGCGCGAGGAACGAGGCGGAAGAAGCAATTCAGGCGATGCGGAATACCGAGATGCAGGCCCACTTGGAAGTGGAGGCAGGGAAAACACATTTCCAGAAAGAGGCTGTCTCAACTGTGCAAGAATGGGAAGCTCAACGCGAGTTGACGCATCGACAGCAAGCGAGGCAGTTGGCACAGGATGGTTTGCAGGGCATGGCAAGCGCGGTAAGAAGGGCGGTTTCGGCAACCGCAACGCGCGTCCGATCGCCTGGAGGAACCATGAGTCAACGAGAGGGCTCGCGATCTAGACCGGCCATGTCCGACGAAAACCGATGCCAGATGCCCCGTGCACGTGCGAGAGGTGTCAAAGGCCGTTCTGCGCACTGCATAATGATTGGGTAGCGAAGCGCTGTCGTCAATGCGAAGATGACAGGGCGCGCGACCACGACGCTGTGCTGAGGGAACAGCACGAAGAAGAAGAGGCCCTTATGAAGAAAAGGATGCTAGAGGAGGAAGAGACCGCTCGGCCCCGAGACGAGATTGGGGCCCAGGCCGAAGCCAGAGCCCTGCGTCGCATTCATGAGCTTGAGGAAAACGCAGAACTACGCGCGATGAAACTGGAAGAAAAAACACGTGCTCAAGACGATGAAATGCGAGAGAAGGCCGAAGCGCTGATGAAATAATCGGACCTAAGCGCGAAAAAGGCCAGATAAAAACATCACGAGCATCGGGAATTGGCACCCATCGACGCGCAAGAGCTGAAGGAATAACAGAAAAAGAAGAAACGAGATGAACCACCATCTTGTTCCTTCCCAGGATACACAGCGCCTGCGCAACCGAGGAAAACCACGGCTAGCGCTGGGGACCTCGCTGGAGATGGCGACAAACCCCTCCGCCAGGGCCATGCTAATGGTGTGGGGGGGTGGGGGGGGGGCAAGCCAGGAGGACAGAAAGGTGGCATCGGAGGAGCGCCAGGGGGCGACGAGCCCGGTGACGGAAGTGATGATGATAACGACGACGACAACTATGAGCCCAGTGGAGACGACGACTCCGAGGAGGAAATTTCGGACGACGAGGATGAAGGAGACTCCGAGGAAGAAGGTGAAGAGGCCGCAAACCAGAGAATCAGCCGGCACCCCCTAGCTCAGAACGCTGGTCAGGACAATCCGGGGGGAGGTGGTCCACCGCCCGCGGACCCTCCTGGAGGCGGCGGTGGGCCGGGTTTCCCGGAGCATGGGGGAATGATTCCGACCGCTGCCCCATGGGCAGGGGCGGATATAATCAACGAGGTTACGCTGGACCCCCTGCCAGACGCGGGCAGTTTTCGCATGTGGAAGTAGTCCGTCATTCGGGCAGCGGCCTCGTGCTCACAGCAAAACCATGTTTTGGTAACGAAGTGGTAGCTGAGGCGTTCGAGCCGAAGACAGTGAAGGCCAAAGCATTGAAGGAGCCAGGCCCCTGGGAACCCTCGACAGACGCATAGCGGCGGATCTCATTGCGAAGTTCAATAAAATCCAGAGGGATCACAACTCCCCCCGCGCTCTTCGCCACCTGGCCAACGAGGTTGACCACGCTGACTCCAGCCAATTGAAAAAGGGGCGACTGCTGACGGGCAGGTCGATTCTCCGCATAATCCATGCACGCGTCACCACCAGAGAGGACCACGGACAGGTATATACCTACAAGGACCTCATGGCGATCCAAATCAAGGAAGAGGGCAAAGAGGCTGACGGAGACCTCTACCACTTCTGCGACGACTGGATGCGGGTGACGCAGGAAATGGAGAAACCCTATAAATCCTCCAGGCCCTCGATTCAGAGCCACTTCTATAAACAAATGAAGAAGTGCCCATGTATGCACATGGCCCTTGCCATGTGCGATCACAGCAACGACGAATACGGAAAGGGCATGAAATCCCACGAATGGCTTTTAGGCATGATCGCGAGGCAGATGCTGAAGGATCGAGGGGAGGATAACCGCAAGACCCAGAAGCAGCAGATAAACGAGCGCGGAGTGAAACTCAGCGTCGGAAAGACAGGCGGCGGGAGCAAGGACTTGATCACCATGAAAGATGGAAGGCTCAAGAAATCCGTCATCTGCCGACGATGGCTTAAAGACCAATGTCCATTCAGTCGGCAAGACTGTCAGCGCCTGCACCCCAAGAAAGCGACACCAGAAAAAACAACAGAAACTCGGACAAACCCAGGCTGCCGCACCAGGGCCCACCCGTGGAGGACCAACTGGAAGGGGCAGGGGGGGCAAAGGTGATTCGAGGGGCAAAGGCAGGGGAGACAGGAAAGAGAAAGGCAAAGGCGATAGCGAGGGCGGAAAAGCTGACCGGCCCAAGAAGCAGAACGGGCGTGGTAGCAGCAATCCACCGCCAAAGAACAAAAACAGAGTGCGCTGCGCCTGCTGCCCTGGCCCCCAGAATGGCGACGGCCCACGCGGTCGCGAGCGTCGCCCGCTGGCGAAGCAGGAGAAACATGGGCGAGATGCCCGGGGGCAAAGCCTTCAGAAGGCCGACAAGGGTCCACCGTGCAGCCGACATGCTGAGCAGACGGCCGCTGCAGAGAAGAATGCGAAGGCCTCGAAGCAGTCGGCGGATCCCGCCCCCGACGGGGGAAAGTCGCAGGGCGGCAAAACAAGTGAACAAAAGGGAAAAACCAAGGCGAAACGCCGGCGCCACTTGGACGGCCAAGCGTGCCCTTTCGGAGACAAGTGCCGGCAAAAGGCCAGCGCTCCCAGGCATCCGTGATCCGAGGGGGCGGCGTGCAGCGCCCATGGTGATGGCGCCGCCCCGGCGGGAGGTGCGACAGGACGTCCCTGTGCAGCTCCTGCGTTGCAGGCGCAGGTGGCTGGCCCAGGTGCGCCTCTCGCCGGGTCGCGATCCCGCGCGACAGTGCAAGGGCTAGCGGCCGGCCCTGGCAACAAAAGGTCATGCGATACACCGGGCCAACGCAGTTGGGCCACGGTGGACAATGAGGCGTTCACTAAGGACGCTCAGCGCCAATCAGCCGTCGCAAAGACCGACGATTGCCTTTTCATCGGGATGTTGAGGTGCTTGATAGCAGGGGGGATTACGTCGCATCCGAAAGGAGCGCTGGACTTGCTCGAATCGGGGAGATCCGACAAAAGTTCCCTGCGCCCTGCCGCGGGGAGCGGCGACAAGCGGCGATCCACCGCTGCCAACATACACAGAAAGGTTAGAATCCATCCATCTACGCATTTCCCCACGGCATGGGCGATGAGGGAGATGAGAAAGAGTGAACCGATGCCAATCGCTACGAAGCAGGGTGATCGATTCTGCTTCCCGAAGAAGTGGCAGAACTGGCGTAGCAAGACTACCCGAGTGAATCAGCAGCTCGCCAATAACGACGCGAGTGATCTGGAGCATGAGGCATGGAGGCTGTGGCTGGACTGCGAACAAGCGCCCGCGTCCGAGGACGGGTCCAGCAGCGATGCTAGCGAAGGCCATGCCGATGCTGCATCTGCTAAAAGACACAGCCACAGAAAAGGGAGCAATGGGGCAGACAAGCTCGCATCGATGCGCTTCATTGTCGATGCCAGTTGCGGCTCCAACCTCATTGCTTTCAAATACATTCAAAACGCAGGCGCCATAAGTAAGGTGAAGGAGCTCCGAGTTCCGATAACACAACACAGCCGGGGGGCTCTCCAGCGCCCTAGGAACCGTGAAGGTGGCCCGCGACCGGTTATTGAGTGGAAAGTTCGACGCGATTGTAATGCTGGAGACACCGAGCGTCATATCCGCGGGCGAACGATGCATGGATAGCGGCTAAGGCTTTTATTGGAAAAGTCGAAAAATGCCGTATCTCCTCCGGCCCAATGATGTGGGAGTGGACCTGACGGTTGATGATAAAATATCGTACCTCAGCGTTGGAGGGGGTGAGGCTTTGGGCCGAGTAGACGAGGCAGCTCCCGCCTACCCAGCAGGATTAGAGCGATGGGCCTGTGTGGAGGCTAACGCGAAGTCTTACCTGGCAGACCCCGAGCAAGCGGGTGGCCCCCCGCTCCGGGTTGTCAGGCACCGCGCAACCTTGGACCTGCACTCGCACGAAGCGATGGCGGAATATTCATGCGTGGGCGGAGTTTTAGAGGACCGTTCGGATCACCACTGCGGAGGCGTGCCTCATAGGGCCGACCTCGACGGCAGGGGCGTCATTACCTATTCGATGAGCCTCAGATGGCGAGCCGGGGGGGCTGGAAGCCTGGCCCGACAGGGATCGCCAACAAGATGCCGCCGGCTCCCGCATACTTCGGCCATGCCGTTGGATGTGGGAGGCATGCCGCTCCCGCGCCTGCAGAGGGGGCGGTAGAAGTTCTACCGCCCCCTCTGCAGGCGCTGGGCGCTATCGATCTAGTCGACGATGATGGCGCCGATGGCCCCATGCAGGAGTCAGGAGACGAGCCGAGTAAGATTGAGCGACTCAAAAGGGAGGCTCAGTCCCGAAAACACTTCATGACGCACCTGTCCAATAACCCATACTGCCGAACGTGCGCCTGGGCGAAGACACTCGGGGCGCAACAGCGCAAGAAGCATAACAAATCGCTGAAGAAGTTGAAGCCTTACTCAGAGCCGAAAGCATTCGGAGGACCATGCACAATGGATCACTGGTTTGCGCTGGATGACTTATCGAGGGGGCTCTACGGGGGAAGCTCGTGCGTGACGCTGCGCGATCGGTTTGCGAGATTCCTTGCGGCTAGAGGTGCCTCCGGCAAATCGGCCGAACAGGTTTCAGATTTCTTGGTGAATCTGCGAGCACCTCATGAGCAGTTTGTGTACATATTCGGATCCAGCCAGAGAACTCGAGAAAGCGTGCCAGGATCTGAAGATAACATTTGACTCCACTCAGCCGGCGAATATGAAACATAATTCCGTGGCTGAGCGCGCCAATGGCGTCGTTCAGGACGGTGCGAGAACTCTGCTCATGACCGCCGGCCTACCGGCGCAGTTCTGGGCATATGCCGTGCCATATTTCTGCGCGTGCTACAATGTAACGCAAGAGGAGAACGGCAAGACCCCATGGGAGTTGCGGTTCGGAGGACCGTTCAACGCCCCGCTGGCCCCCTTCGGGTCAGCTATCCGATATTTGCCGCCGCCAGATCCCATGACAAAAACCACCCAAGATGGCGCCGCGAACAAACAGTTTGCATCTACCTCGGCTATGTCCAGCATGCGGGGGGGCGCGCGGGCCCTGATCATTATTGCATGCCCTTGGCGCAGCTGGAGGGGGTGAACTTTAAAACTGGCATGGGAGCGGGCGGCGCAAGGCCCGTCGTCGAGAGGTCTGAGCAGGTACGGACAGACACGGATGTGGAACAGAACGTTATCGGCTCCCCCGATGGGATCGTTGACAATGTCGACAAGAATTCTGCCGTGAATTTCCGGCTTAGGCGCGCCTGCGACAAGGCCGCCACGAATGTTGAAAGCGCTGCCCTAGAAGATCTGCTTTCGGGCGGGAAAACCGAAGAAGGACAAAAAGAGAAACCGCATGCGAAATCCGGGGGGGGCATCTAGCCCCCACGAGGGCATGACGCAAGAACCGGGTGCTTCAGGCGCCCATGGCAAGGAAGGAGGGGAACCCCGCGCCCATGGTGACGGGGGAGACGAGGCCTTGGTAGATCCTGACCCGACGGATGACGAAGGCCCGTCGGGCCCTCCTCCTGGCCCGGAACTGCCACCGCGAGCCAAGCGCAGAAGAGTGGAATTCAATGCGGTAAAGGACGGCGAGAACCTTGCCGAGTGGGAAGTCGTCGTTGCCAGACAGACTAAATTGCTTGCGGCCCCTGCCGGGGGGGTCCGAAGGTTGAGCAGATCATGGCAAGAACGACGCAAAACCTTGACACGGGTGAATACCACGAGAAACATGTCGCGGTTGCAGGAGAGACAATGGAAGAGCTCAAGAAATTTCTCCAAGTGAAGGCCAAACAGAAGGCGGCACATCCCAGAGTGGTTTTCTACTACGACCCATACTATAGAAGACCGAATGAGGTGGATGTGCATGATGAAGCGCATGGCCATGCCATCCTCCGGCGCACGCAGAAGGAGTTCACTAACGCGGGGGCCCGCCCGGACCGATGGTTCAAGACGGGCGGCCCCGAACGCAAAAGACTTACTGAAGAATGCAAATCCGAGAAGAAAGGCTTCTACGGCCTAGAGGATCCTGGTCCAAACACAGACCTGCTGAGAGCCATTGGCATCGAGGTGCCAAGGCCGGCGCCCACCTACATCGCGGCTGCCGCTGCCCCGCCGAGGACAGCCCATGTAGACGAAGATGCGTTGAAAGACTTCCAGACATGGCGCGCAGAAGCGCGCGCAACAGAAGATGAAACAGGGTCGTCCCACGGGCGGCCCTTGAGTGCCGAAGATGACAGTGACTGGTGCCGCGCGGCGCTAGACTGCGCGGCCGCGACCAGGCGTCGCGGCTTTCCTCGCATGCCCCATCCGCGGGAGAATTGCGGGTCATGGCGATCATCGGGAGAAAGAGCCCGTTTGCCGGCCCTGTTGCAATCCGTTCGCGGACTCCATGCAGACCGGAGAACGAGAGGCGATCATCGCCCTTCCATCCGAACAGTGCCACAATAATAAGCCACTACGCATGCGTCGCTCGCCCAGTCACCAAGGCGGAGGCGGCCAACAACGAGAAGGCTCAGAAAGCACTGATGGGCGAGTGGGGACGCCTGAGAAAGATGGAGACGCGGGGCGAGACGCGCCAAGGGGCGCCGCGACGTTAAGGCAATTATGAAAGGGAAGACTTTTCACATCGGCAGACTATTTGCGATCCTCGTCGAGAACATGCTGAACTCCCTGGGGGTCACAAAGATCGTAAGTTCACGGGTCGGGTCGTATTTGACGGATCCGATGTGGTGGATCATGACCAGAACGTCGCATCATTTCAGGAGCTGTCTAGTTGCCTTGTAACGATGCAGGCTAGCAAAGCTGCCGATACATACGGACTGTTTGAGAATCATGGCATACAACAGGCCGATGCTCGGCAGGCGCACACGCAGTCCAAGTTGGGGGGCACTCCAACATGGGTGCGATTGCCCAAGGAGGCTTGGCCAGAGAGCTGGGCAGGAATGATCGACCCAGTCTGCCCTCTGCTGGTAGCGCTGTGCGGACATCCTGATGCGGGCGGTTTCCGGGCACGGCACTGCGAGGCCCATGTCATGTCAAAGGGATTCGTTCCGATTCCCTGCTGGAGAAGCTGCTATTATCATCCAGAGTTTGAGTTATGTTTGATCGTGTATGTAGACGACTTCAAGCTCGCGGGTCCCGCTCAAAACTTGAAGACAGGATGGGATATGATCCTAAGCCCGTCCGAGACGGCCCCTGAAGGAATCGATATGGACCCACCGACTGCGGCGGGGCGGTATCTTGGATGCGAACATAGGGTTTCTGAGAAGCGGGTTGACTGGCAGGGCGCGGCTCCAGCCATGTTGGACCCACCGCCGCCTACGGAAAAGAGAACCAAAGACCCGGCTGACTCTGACAACCAGCCAGGTGCCGCCGCCCATGGCGGTGTGCAGACCCTCCGCGCAGCCCCGATCTACTGCGACAGATCGTTCCACGCCCCGAAAGGACAGAGTGCGTGGGTGAGATACGATGCCAATACCACGAGGTACCACACATCCCTGCCGGGCGGCCCTGAAGGGCGCAAGGTCACCGGGAGGATAACATATGATTACGACACATGGGAGGAGCTCGATGACACTGCATATGTAGGTGGAACGGCGGCTGGCTCAGCTGCCGCCGCCGACAAATGCTTCCGGGCACTGGTCCCTGGTGGCCCGCATAACACGATCACAATACTCGTGTTTACTGATAGTAACGCTGAAACCATCATCTTCACGCCCCAGAGCCCCACATACCAGGACTGGACTTGGCTGGGGCGATGCGCGGCCCTTGCGCCGCCGCCGCCTGTTCTGGCGCCTGAATACAAACCAGGGCCCAAGAAGAAAGTGCGCATCATACAGTACGATATGGTCGAATTCTTTAAGTCCTGCATCTCCTTGTACGCAGAACTCACGGACACTGACCAGGACACCTATCCGCTTTCGGGCGCACCCTTCGGCCCCGAGTTGACGTCATTCGAGGGCGGTCAGGGTGGCCCGCGGGGAGAGATCTCAGCCCCCGCTGAAGAAGGCCTGGCCGAATGCTTACGCATCGATGCTGTAGTAGGACCCCCAGACGCTGAGATCCACGTGGCTGGTCCTCCCATGGAGGGGCCACCTGCCCCTGATCCTAAGCCTCCTGCGCCGTCCGGAATACTGCAGCCGATTGCAGCGAAGGTTCTGATAAAGATTCTATACGGAGCACGAATGGCCCGCCTTGATCTGCTCAATGCCGTCTGCAAAACAGCCGCGTGCGTCGCCAAATGGACGGAACAACAGGACGTTGACCTGTTCCGCATTATCTGCAATTTTAAAGCCACGATTCACTACCGCCTGGCATCCTGGGTGGAAAATTCGCCGTGAGGACGCATGGCTTCGCCACTTTGCAGACGCCGATCTGGCGAGTGATATCCGCACGCGCCGCAGTGCCAGCGCGAACACACAGTTCCTGCGGGGAGAGAACACACGAGCGCTTCAGAGCTGCAGCTCCCGCAGACAAGCAGCAGTGTCTCATGGCACATTAGAAGCGGAAATTGCATCAGCAGACGAAGCGTTCCGAAGAGAACTCCTGCCGGCTCTTCCCTTGTGGGAGATGCTCCTCGGCCGCGCGCCGAGGGCGGAGTTCATGGCAGACAATCAAGCCGTCGTGGAGGTTTGTTAGGCGGGCGGCTCTCAGGAGCTAATGCACCTGCCGCGTACTCACCGCGTCGATGCTTCAGCTGTCGCGGAACAGTTTGCAAGGGGCACAGTGCACCGTGCACCTGGTTCACTGCCCCACGCATGATCAGGCCGCGGACATTGGCGCGAAGAGATTCGAGCAGCCTCCGCCATGGACCAAGGTGCTCCATCTCGTGCAGGTCGTGGCCCCGACTTTCTGAACAGCCCCGTCCTGTCAGAAATATTTGGACTCACTAATCGAAGGCGACGCGGGATTTCCCGTGAAACCTGGGGGGCTCTCAAGCCGAAGCTCGGCGCAAAGTCCAAACTTCGGACCGGCGGCAAGATTCCCAGCAAGAAACCCAAGAAAAAGCCCAAACGACAAAACAAGGGCAAACCTCCTGCTGAGGCACCCGCCAACCCCAGGGTTCATGACCGCGCGGGAACACCAGCGGAGGTGACTGACGAACAGGGGAATGCACAAGGAAGCCATGCTACCGATGCAGACCCTGATGCCGCGGTAGGTTCCAGTGAAAATCCCGACGACGCCTTTTCATCGAATTTTGCTGTGGGCCTAACAGCCGGCTAGGGAATCGAGACAACATTTCCGACAAACATTACAAGGTGGTGCGTTTGACAGAAAAAGAAGACATGACCACCAAGGAAGGCAAAGCGTTTGCCGTGGCCAAAATTGAGGAATTCGAACAAGAGATGAAAAAGCAAGGTGCTGCCACGGACAAGCGAATACGCTGTGGATCTCGATGCCATGTACGGGCGGACCCCCATGGCAATACGTGAATGAAGCCATGTATCACCGTTCCGGCAATCAGAAAGCCCTTAAGCAATTGAGGGGTCACATGACATGTTTATCGGAAGTTGTTGTGGGTAGCTCGCGATTTGGCTCAGGAGGTAAATAAGAGAAGTGGCCAAATGCCTTGAGTGGCCGACCCCGTGCCGATGCTGGCACGATCCACATGTTGAAGAGTTCCTGAACAGTTATAATATGACGAAGATACAGCTCCATGGCTGCGCATATGGCTTAAAGAACATTAGTGGACAAAGCATGAAGAAGCCATGGAGTATCGCTTCGTCGTCGAGCGTGATTGCCGAAGGACTTGTACGCCGATGCGACGGTAGCCACAAGCATGTTGAGGCAGGGGGAAAGGATTGCATGCAGGCAGGAGAGTACACGGATGAATTCAATAGATGTGTCCATCTGGTGGCGCTGAGAGCACTTGAGGACAGAGCGTGTGAACGTACCATGTACCGTGCCTCTTTGAATGCTGCTCCTGCTGTTGTGCATGCGCATGTGTATGCTACCGCTGCCGTTTCGGTTCAAATCGGCGCCCTCGCGCAGCAACCCGACGCGGCTGAATCGCCAGCCATTCCGCTATGCTCGCGCCGCCGCAGCTCGCCGGCGCCTCGCAGCTTCCGCACCGGCGCCTCAGCAGCACCCACATCCATCGGCAGCGGACCCCGCAGGTCCGCAAGTCACGTGAAGAGGGGCATCGGACGCCCCCGTTCCAGACAGCGTCCCTTCATAAGAGACACTGTTAGGACCATGTCCTGCATCACCCATGGTGATCTGCGCGGGTTCTGGGGCAAGATGTTCCAGAACGGGCAGGATTGCCCGAGCGCGTTCGGGTACGAACCAGCGGTGAGGATCCTACGCCCCCAGGACATGACCGACGGAGACAAGCTCTCGAACCTCGTGAAGGAATCGACGAGCATTCTACATCTCGCCAAGAATATCCTGGGCGACGATCGCCTCGAGCATCGCTATCCCTCGGGGTGTGCGACTGCGATCAACGCGCATCGCCCGACCCAATTCGCTATGCCACATGGCCATTGGCACGCTGTTGATTTGCATTGCTTCACGAAGTCCCGAGGGGCCGACGAGAGCAATCACAATGGGGGCACGATGACACCACGCCGAACCTGGGCGGGGGTCAGTTCACCCCGCACTTGCACCCATGGTGTAAGACCCCGAACTTGTACCATGCACTCGGGGTCCGTGATGCATACCGTGCCTGCCACACGGACAGGCTGGCGAACCTGCCGGGGAACGGGCTTGACCAGGTCGGCCTGCTCGCACAGATATTCAGGAGGCCGACCTATCGACCCATGGTCGACATCCCGCCAGACAGGTACAATGCCATCTGGAACTCTGTCAGCGCGGGAAACGTTCCCTGGCTTGGGGGACTGGAGTCCTTCATTCAGGGCGTGCATCTCCCAGTCCTCCGAGACGCCGTCTCTATCTGGGAAGGTCCTCGTGGGCTTGGTGGGCACCGGAGGGTCAACAACTTGAGCGCTGTCGTCGCGACGCCCTGGTTGGATGCGAAAGCTCCCATGGAGTATCGCATGGACCTGCCATTCCTCACCCAGGAGCAAAACGAAGCCTTGCTTTGTGCGTGGTTCCAGGGCCCCGCCGATCAGTTGTACGAGGTGCTGGAGAATCGCACTCCCCGACAGCTCTTCGAGTGGTTCATGGGGCCCGTCTGGGACCGCGCGGGGCAGTGCCGACCCAGGGGGCCACGCAGGAATATCTCGGACAGGTTCTACTCCCTTCGCGCCACGCTCCCCGACAGCGTCGAGTGGACTGGCGCAGCAGGGGGGCCCGACCAGGTACAGCTGAGGCCTGCAGCACGCATCCGCTACCCCGCGAGGGAGAAAGAGCCCCTCGGGGAGAGCGTTCTCGGGAAAAGGATGCTCCTGCAAGGCGTTGACCGCATGAGCGCCTACGAAGAGATCAGCTATGCCGACCTGGAGACTCACGTGAGGGACTGCCCGAGTTACGGTGGGGTTCAGCACCCGCTGCGTCGCCCTGCGTGGGAAGGTGGCTCCTGGCCCTTCGCCCTTCGTCACAATGGAGGGCCGCAGGGCACAACTCAGGATGCACTACGAAGTCGAATTTGGGGACAGTCTCGTACACTGCGAACGGCTGAAGCGCTCGGATTACGCGTCTCCGGATCGGGAACAGCGTGTCCTGCAAGGTCTGCCTGACCGCGCATTCGATTCGAACCCTCTATACAAAGCGCCCATGGCGACCTTCAACCTTCGAGAGCAGGCGAGACAGGACGACATAGCGGCTCGCGCGCGGTCAGAGATAGCTCAGAAGGCAGCCCCCGCGGCAGCGTGCCATGCACCGCCCGGCGAAGGCAGCGCCTCGAGCCGCTTGAGCCGCGCGAGGACAGAAGGCCAGGGACAGTCCTCGAAGGGAACGGCAGCGGGCGGGCCCCCGCCGCCGCCGCCCAAAGCTCCGCCTCAGGGCATGCCGCCGCGGAAGGCACCGCTGAAGCCTCAGGCCCCCGGCGCGCCTCCGCCGCGCGCCGCCCATGGCGAAGGTCGCCCGTCGAAGCCTCAGGCCCCTGGCGCACCTCCGCCGCGTGCCGCGCATGGCGAAGGTCGCCCGTCGAAGTCTCAGGCCCCCGGCGCGCCTCCGTCGCACCGCGCCTATGGCGAAGGTCGCCCATCGAAGCTTCAGGCCCCCGGCGCGCCTCCGGGTTCTACGCCGAAGCCTCGGGCCCCCGGCGCGCCTCCGCCCCGCAGCGCCTATGGCGAGGGTCGCACTCCGAAGCCCCAGGCCCCGGGCACTGCGCCGCATTGCAAGCCTCCGCCTCAGGGCATGGCGCCGCCCAAGGCGCCCCCGCAACCGGCACCGACCTCGAAGGCCCCGCCTTCGCAGGTGCCGCCGCGGAAGTCACCGCCGCCGCAAGCGCCGTCGGAGAAGCCCCCGCCTCCGCGGGCGCCGCGGCCGACGGGCGACCGCGAGCCGCCGACGCCGCCCCCAGGCAGCTCTTCATTGACTGGGTACACCGTCCAGACTAAGCCGCCACCCGCGCGGATGGCAGGGAACAGGCACTTGGAGACTACGCAAGTGAGAACAAAACTGGTCTGGAAGAGCGCCTGCGCAGAGCACGCGAACAGCAGGAGGCGGCCAAGGCACCTCCGGAGGCGGACATTCCAACCCACGCGTCCACCCATGGATCGGACGGCATGGAGCAGCATACGACTGGTGGCTACCAAACCGAGGAGACATCAGGGTTGATGCAGCGCCTCCGCGGAATCAGGGAACAGGAGGAGGCTGAGAAGGCTCCCGCTGGAGAACAACAACAGCATGCCCCAGGAACACGTCGCTCGGACGGCTCATTGCCGCCTGACCTCGGAATGCCATCTCCAGAGGACGTCGATGGGGAACCGGAGCAGAACGAGGAGCAGGAGCAGGGCCCGCCCGACGTGGAGATGGAGCCCTGTCCTTGTCCTCCACAGGAAGAAGAGGAGAAGTGGGAACAGACTCGGGGGGGCGGTCCGAGGACCCCGGCCGACCATGTCGCCGAGGACCCCCCCCTCCCCGAGAAGACGGAAGCCGACCAGACTGCTCCCGATGCACCTGATCCCGCAAAAGAAGACGCGACGGGCACAGGAGGAGAAGGTACCCAGGGCCATGCCAACGGTACCGGGTCCGCTGGACAGGCCCAACAGCCCATGGCTGGCCGCCCACACGCAGACGAGGGACCCCTGCCAACGGCTCACAGCAGGCCAGGGGCAACAGCCAGCGCCGACGATGCCAAGACGGCAAACAAGGGGGAAAAGTGTGCCCTCGCAGACAAAGTGGGCGTGCACGGCTACTGGTATGCCGTTGACTATTGTCACGAACGTTTCAAGAAAGAGGGCAACCCCGACCCACGTCTCAATCTGAACGTGATGCCAACAAACGGGCCGAGGGCTGAGTACATCACCGCGCTGAAGTCGCTGGGTAAGACCCTCGCATACGTCGTAAGGCCAGAAGCAGCCACTGCGTTTGCCAGGCTCGACTTCCCGCAAGCGTGCGCTGCACTCAGTAGCCTCATAAAGGCTGCGGGAATCCCTTCTCGCATTTCGGGGGAAGCAATCTACCTATACGCTGCCTATGGCATACCGTATACGACGTGGTTCAGGCCGATGCCAACGAAGACGTGGACCGGCAAGATTGGGACCGACGTGGACGAGGGCGAGAGGGTGTTCAACAGCGTGGAATATCTCGTCTCCTCGGACTCGACAATGGCGTTTGTCAGCTCCAAAGGAAAGCCCGCTTTGAACAGTGCCCTCAAGGAGCAGCCCAACGATCGTCCGTCAGGATCGCTCATAACCATCCGCAATGGTGCAAGCCTGGACGACACCAGAGCCCCCCTACGTTCCATGAGCTGGGAGGAGCCCCTTGGGCACAGCAAGACCCGCTTTCGGGTCGCAGTACGGAATGGCAACGAGCTGCGCGTGCACCACGACGGCATTCGCCGACGGGTGAAGGGGGCAAGACGAGAGGACAAGCCGACAATCCTTCAGACTACGACGAACTGGAAAAATACGCGCTATCCATGGTAGATGACGTCGTAGACGAACAGGCGCATGTCGCCCATGCCACAGGAGACACGCTCGCGATGCTGGTTCTGGGCGACGGACAGAGTTGGAAGCAAATAAAAGGAGGATCCGATGGCCGCATCTGGGATGCCCTCGCCTCCCGCGTCTTCGCGCGGGGCAGGACAGGATCAACCTCTACCGGGCGGCGAGTCTGAACCCTAGGATGCTGCTGCTACGCGGCTCCGAACTTTATCACCGAGGAGAACATCCAGAGAACGACGACTGGCACTTCCTCCCGGGGGGGAGAACTACGCATTCGCTGCAGATTGTGCCAAATACATCATCAACGCCGCTAAGGTATGCTAAGAATTGCGTTGTCCCGCGTCTGACGTGACGGACCGCCCTTACGTCGCCTCGTCGTCTACGGCCCCGCCTCCGCCTCCGCCTCCCCCGCCGCCGACTGCTCCCCCACCGGAGGCTGCAGCTCCGATGCCTGTGCCTCCCGGCGCACGGGGTCCGATGATGAGCCATGTCATATCCACCGGCGGCCACCATGTGCGCTGCCAGGCGGGGGAAATATTGCCATTCGGTGACATCGGGGCGCCGCAGTACTTGCCGCCCGAGTCCGCCAACATCAACTCGAACGACTTCTGGTCGCGGTCGGGGCAGCATCGCGACAGAAGGCAGGCGTGGGCGGACCGACGGCACACCACCGTGCCATACGACGACGTGGTGGATATCTACGGAATGGAATTGGAAGCAGGTTCTCCCATGGAGATCCTGCCCTTCGACAACAGAATGAAAGACGTGTTGGAGGGGGTCGAGAAAGGCACGGCCATGCTGTTTTCGGCCAAGTCTCGCCCAGCGACGGCACTGACCGCGCATGAAGCGGCGAAAGCGGCGACCGAAGCATCGTCGTCAGGACCTGCCCTTGCCGGCAAGCCCCTCTGGGAAGCGATCGTTCAGAGTGTGCTCCATCACTTTACGATCAACGACGAAGAAGAACACATCGTGTGCAACGTCGGCAACGGCCGCATGAAATGCCCACACTTCTTCGAAGCATGTGAAGAACATCAGAAAGCTGTGGTCAGAGGGTTGAGGCCTGGTTCTGAGAGGTTGCCTGCCAGCGAGACCATAGTGCGATCATGTGCGATCTCATCAGACCGTCGACTACGCGTTTTTGTGCCCCGGGAGAGGGGGAACGCAGTCGAAGAATTCCACCTCGCCGAGCAGTTCTACGATAACGACAAGTGGTTCGATGCGCTGACGGGGCGAGTGGCAGCTCGTGAGTGGGCACTGACCAGAATGCGCCTGGCACGTTCCCCGCGCATCACGGCGCAGCACTGCCTGAGAATGGCCATCGAGTACTTGGTCACGAGGCGCCTGAACACTACGTCCATTGCAAACGTATCATGTTCTGCTCTATTCGATTGAAGCAAAGCGCTGTTCGCTGAACGTGAATCTCATTCCATGCTTGAGATTCCGTTCCTGTGGCCTGACAGCGTCCATGACCGAGTCAGGCGGGGGGAGTGGGAGACATATTCCCATGCCGCAGATGTGCGGAAGTTCTATGCGCTCCTGAATGCTGGCGCATTCCCCCCATCCGGAGAGAGGTGGGGTATGAGAGTTAAGACGGGCCAGAAGGCGAAGACTAAAGGATTTGCCGAAGGTGCCTTCGCCCTTCGTGACACTGATCAGGTCCACCTGCTTCACCAGCAGCACAGCCGCGGCGCGGGGCTCTGGAGTGACGGGAATCTGGTAACCATGGACTTCAAGGTAACCACCCCGCCGGCGGATGCAGGTGGCATCCGCCCTATTGACACAGAGACGAATGGGAGGGAGCAATATGTATGCGACAAGCCTGAACTCATAGCTAGGCTTCCGCTAAGACTATGCTCCATGACACCTAGCCAAGCAAATCAACGACAGATTTGGGTCTTTCACCCGCGGCATTCTCGCCAATTCGAGGTGGATTACACGGCGCTTGTGGACCCCTCTCCTGATCCAGAGGGAGGGGTTCCGAAGTGGAGAATTGATAATGCCCTGGGCGATGAGATGCGCAGACAACAGCCTCGCACCGAGTTTCAGAGGGCAGGCGCGCGGAGACATGCGCGAGGTCTGTTTCAGCCGGCGAAACAAAGGGAGATCGCGACGAGTTGGACCAGCTGAGGAGGAAGCACGTACGATTCCTGGAGATAGAAGACTGGCCGCTCTGTGAACTGTATTCCGACTTTCTGATCACTGAGCATTTTGATGTGCCAAGCCTCGTGGCCCATGGCCTTCAGGACATCATGGCTCCCCTCATGCAGGCTGGCTTATCACGAGATCGCCCTGATCTGCGGACAACGGAGATGGGCGAGTCCATGCCCAGGGTCCCAGATCACGATTGGAAGCTCTTCCGCGACGAGAAGAAAGAAGAGGAATCCAGAGGAGGACCTGATCAACCTGCTACGGGCCATGCCCCAGGCAGCGTCGAGCCCAATGGGCCGCCGAGGTCCAGAAGCGTCGTACGCCGTGGAGGCCGCGAGGCAATGCTCGAGGAAGCGGCAAAGAATTGGCGTGAATCTCGGTCGGGAGGACGACGCTCCGGTTGGGGCAACATCGGGCACGCTGGCTTTAAACACTCATTCGCTGCAAATCGCAGGCGGCTGCGCTTCGAATTCCCCGACGGGATGCCTGCTGGCCAGCAGCGAGATCCCCGACCGGGAGCCCCAGACTACCGGCCTCCGCCTCTTCCGGAGACTACGTTCGTGCCCATGCGCAGCATAAGCGTCACAGCATCGCCTGCGGCGTCCTACATAGATCAGATCTGGATTTGCCCAACGCTTGGTTGTTTCAGGACCACTAAAGCAGCTGTTTCTCATTGTGAGAGGATCCGTCTAGTGCGCAGATGCGGCCGCTGCAAACAGAAAACAGCTGTACATCTGGGTCGATGCCCACCGAGGCATCGTGTCTACAGCCGCTGGGCAGACGCCCATGGCGGAAAAGCACCGGCCGACGTCGTATAATACGAGATGAGGGAATACGAGAGGTGGTGCAAGGAACAGACCAGCGCGGTAGACCTGGACGCGAGCTCGGAAGACCATGTGTCCGACCAGGACTACGGGGCAAAGCAACCTGCTGAATCCTGCGATGACAGCCATGCTGAATAATCGTCAGGTGAAGAAGAAGGGTCAGCAGATGCGGTCGGCCATGCCGACGTCGCAATGATTCAAATCGACCCAGAGACCCGACTGTACGTTGTCGGACAAGGGTCTCCATTCGGCAAAGAGTGTTTTCTGCTCGAGGGTACGTTGCCGCTCCCCAAGAACAAGTAGATATCAGAAGAGCATTTTGGGAAGCTCTACCCACGGCATGACCGTGCTGAGGACTTCGAAGACCTTGGACTTGAACACTAAGAGCTGACTTACGAGGGTATTCTCGGCCAGGGAAGGCATAGCCCTCTCTTGGCGACGCTCAGGTTCAAACAGGATCACCTTTCAGCAATATCCCCAGCACGAGCTCGTCTCATAGACGAACTGCATTACAGTGGACCCGTATTAGCCAGCCAACGACTGGGCCGCGCACTGATCAGCGACAAGCTCTCCACCTATGCTGACTGCGTAGCCGATCCGCTCTTGGACTACATCTGGCGTTCACCCGCAGGTGGGCGCTCCAGGGTGGAGAATTACCCGAGAGCCCGATACCACGCGATCGAGAGCCAAAATTAGCTTGGACCGGACCATGCTCTGGTACCCATGCATCCTCACTTGCGTCCTAAGCTTTACGCCATCGCGAGTAAGGTGGGGCGTGATGAGGCTCTCCGACTAGGCGGGCTGATAATCCACCTCCTCCGTCACAGCTCGGCCCATGTGCTGAGCTCGGGAGGACGGGTGGGCGTGGATGTGCTGATGCTGGGGGTGGAGATGGGCGCAGCAGACACTGGCCCAACACCCCGTCCCATGGACTGGGATGAAAGCTTCGCCGAAGTCGTTTGCAAAGTGGTCGGAGCGTCTGAAATTGACGGCGATGCAGACGCATCCCTCGCGGAAAGTGAAGAGGGGCAGATATTTGTGATTCCCGCAATTCGCCCGCTCCTCGCCAGGGCCGTTACGGCGACTCGCTGAGGATTATCAGCCCATATCGACGGAACGTACGGCATGACCCCAGCATGAGCGAAAAAACATGGAGCCCTACTGTTGCCGTTGACTGCTGCTGACGTTCAACGGAGTCAGAGAGGCCAAGTGGCTGCCTTGTACGGCGAAGCTATGGGCCTGCGTCAGTACGGAACTGTGGCTTACACTGTCGCGCTATCCCCGCATGCGTCAAAGATCCATGATCTAGAGGCGCTGGAGGAGGTCTTCGAGCCACTGTGCTTACAAGAGGCCAGAGGACTAGCGCATCGAGATGAACAGAGAGTCCGTCTTGAACTAGCTGTCAACTTCCCGACATCCCTTCACCAGGGCGGTATGTCGAGGGACTTCGACGGGAGCGCTAACAGATCCGTGCTCGACTTCAATCCGTCCAATTTTGAGGGTAAGTATCTGGCCGCGCTGAGCTCGAGGCACCTGGAAGCCAACCCGCATTGGATCCTGCCGACAGGTCAAATATTCACGGCGAAGATTTCAGATTGGAACAACATCTGGCAGATCTTTGCGGTAACGGAAGCACCTGGTGACAAAATCTCGTTGCGCGTCATCTACGATCGACGCTTGGCCATGCTACAGGTCCTTCCTGCTCATGGAACGGGCTGCGTTGACGCCCTGGGGCCCAATCAGTTGATAAGAGCCGGCTTCCATGAGTACCGGCTCGACGTTGCGCTGCGGGAGGAGACCAGGCAATCCCCGGGCTGGGATGACGACGTACGGCTCGTCTGCCACATGGGACACAAGACCAGATATGGCATGATGGCGTGCCCAGAGTGCAAGGGCGAGACTATCTACCAGGCAGTTCCGTGGCAACCTAACAAACTTCGTCCCGCAATGGATTGGACGAGTGCCAGTGTGCTCAAAGATCCGAGGCCTGACCAACCGTTCTATGAACGCGGCAGCGGGCAGCGGACGAGAGCGGCCCAGATACAAAACTCGGATCGCACACAGGCACGCTGGCGAGAAAGCTGGAAGTACGACGACTCCAGGGCGGCGCTGACACGCTACTACGCCGCCATGTCGGGCAAAACGGCTACTCTCTGAGCGGAGAGATCGGTGTTCGCCTGGGCCCCATCGTCGCCTAAAGACAAACGCCTGCCCATGGCAATGAGGCGCGTGAAGTCAAAGGCCACAGATTGGCACGCAGGTGGATGATGTACCAGCAGTATCGCGGCTGGCGTCCGACTGGCAACAATGCAACATGCCCATTTTGGAAATGGTGGGCATATCTCTCAAGACAGGTGTATCATACCGATTTCGGAACAGACATGGGCGTCCTCGGCGTTTTCGATTGGGACACTACGGACCCCGATGCGCGAGAGGAGCCTGATCCAACTGCAGGATGGGGCAACTGGTGCTTCGAACATCGCGACAACATGCCGCCGACACTGAATCAGCTTCGGCGTGATATTCAAGAGGAAATCGCCGTTCACTGGCCACCACAAGAAGAGATGGCCGGCATCGGGAAGGAAGAAGAAGAGGCATTCCGCCTTCGAGGGACACGAGCACTTCGCCCTGCCTCGGCCCTGCCGTCTGCCCCTGCCCATGGCAGGCGCGGCAGGTCGAACAGTCGGAGACGGCGTGTCCGATCAGAAGATGCGCCAAGAGCATTTGGAGGACGCGCCATGCGCAGACGGGACAGTT
The DNA here is from genome assembly GCA_963575745.1 of Prorocentrum cordatum. NCBI lineage: Eukaryota > Dinophyceae > Prorocentrales > Prorocentraceae > Prorocentrum > Prorocentrum cordatum. The sequence continues at coordinate 464,076 of CAUYUJ010011214.1, forward strand.
CCCGCGCCCCGCATCGCGGAATCCACCATGCTGACATCAGGCAATCTATCAGCGTATACCGCATCACGAGGGAAGCTCACGAGCTCGTTACGTACTTCGCCGCCCATGACGAGCCCGAAGAGTACCACCAGGCGACTATCGTCGCCTCCTGCGAGGCACAGATACGCCGCATGAGGTACGAACCGCCCGAATTCTCCGTTAACGATCCAGATCTGTACAATGTCAAGACGAAGCGGATGTCATCACAAGTCTACAGGGTTGCCATTGAGTTGACCAAGTATTTTGACTGGACAGAGACCGACGGAGCGAACGCAGATGAGGACGCCATGCGTGCTCATCTTGAAGAAGTTGATCTGTACCGAACGAAATTGATGCGTGAGATCAACATCTTGAGGGCGCACCGCGAGATGTTGGAGCTGGTGCACAGAGACATCTACCAGAATCGAACGGACATACTGGAAGTCTCCACTGATGCGCGCAAGATCGAGGCGCGCATGCAGTTATTACTGCAGTCGCAGGCAGCGGCACTCAGACGTGGCCTGCGGACGACGCCCGACAGCTTTCAGCACGCCGCTGTTGAGCAGTGGCCGCTTCACGTGTACGAGGCTGCGGTGTATGCCCTGAATATGTGGCGACAACACGGGGTGGCGCCGCTCGAATCGGAAAAAGAGCGCCCCACCTCACGATTGCCCATGGCAAGAGAGGCGCGGCGACATCAATCCCAGGCAACAACTGCCAGGGCAGCCCGCTCCGTCAGCCGCAAACGCGCCCTCAGTACTTCTTCGGCGCAGAGGGGCAGAGCGGCCGCGGTCTCGCGAAAGGGGCACGGCAAAGGCAGCTCCTCGAGCGGCGCTGCTCCGCCGCCCCCGGAGGCGGCCGAGACGGGGAAGGGCAAGAGAACCCGGGAGAAAGGGGGCAGCCGCGCGGCGTCCCCACGCCCGGCGCGTCCGTGCCACTATACGGATATCCGCCAATCGGCCCCGAGTGGCGCCGCCTCATCATCGCCCCAGCACCATCAGCCCGAACCCGATCCGCGCCCATGGCGTGACAGGAGGCAAAGTCGACCCCCCCTCGATCGCGCCTGGAGCGCGCGGCGGGGCACCTCCAGCCGAGCCAGGAGCAAAGGGCCGGGCAAGGATAACCGCGGCAAGGGCGGTTATGAGAGCTGGGAAAATCGCCGCCATGACGACCGAGCCCCATGGCGCCGCGATGGCGGATGGCACTGGTGAGCCCCAGGCGCCCATGGCGCGCTGGTGCGCCCGTGCCTGCCTGAATTTGGCGCCGTCGGAGACGTTAGGTCCCGATGGTGCTGCGTCGGCCCTGGCCGGCCGGCGCGGCCGGGCCGCCGCGGGGTGGGTGAGTCGTTGCCATGCGCTCCCTGCGCCGCATATGTACATATATGCAGATCCTTGAACATTGAGTTGACCTTTCCCTAGCTGTTTGGGATCGAAGGGAAAATAACGCGCGC